>JARFJB010000165.1:2587500-2595000 GCA_036346205.1 Vesta saturnalis
GTGAATGTGATGTTAGGATGTAGAGACGATGAAGACCCAGAACTAGCACTAGACGTTTAGGACTTGAAAGCGGCGTTTTAAAAGGTATTGTTAATAGAGTTCTACTGTTTAGGAGATTTTACAAAGCAATTTCCTAGAACAACTAAACCTATGGTAAAACATCAGGCTTCATACCATTCAAAATTTAAACTTTGGGATTACTTCATCGTGGGACCTTTTGTCATACCAAATTGTTTGAATGGGAGAATTGCTTAAATTTGTTTGGAATGTGCTTCCTGAATTATTGAAATATTTTTCCCCTGTTAATTTGTCGAGAAATTAGATTCGTGCACGATGGAGCTCCTTCCCATTTCAAAAATTACAATGAAGAATTTTAAATGCAATTTCTGATTTCAAATTTTTTGCGTAGGATTAATTTGTTCGTCAATGAAAACGGCTGTTATTTTGAGTAATTAATTTATTCATTTATCTTTTTTAGAATTTAAAAAATTATTAAATTTCATGAAAACAATTATTGTTTATTGTTGTAAAATAACCTTTTTTCAAAGAACGTTATTTGTAACGAAGTAACTTTTTTTAAAGAAGCGGTCAGATATCTTATTCGTTCAATTCTCACTAATTTCAACAGCAAAATCTGAAAAAGTTTGAATTTACTCGAGTCATTTGTTATGACAAATCCATTCACTTTATAGAAATTTCTCAAGAGATAAAAAAAGTTTGCAAATGGAATGAAAAATTATTGATCAATAGTACTCGCGTTGATATATTTCCATGTTTCAAAACGTCTCTTACAATCAAAAGCTTTCCCACCAAAGACGATCAAAATCGGTTAATGGGTTCTAGAGCTGGATTGAAAATAAATAAAATAAGCGAGTTAATCAAGAAACTTTGGATATAAGCAAAGGATAAGTAGGCCTATTTATAGCTTAAAATTAAGCAAACCGTATTTGTATTATTGATTGCAACAACTTTTTACTGGTCAAACAAGAATTTGGGTTTTGTGGAAAACGCTTCTTTTGAATTACGTTATTATTGTAGTCGTTAACCTTTCGTTCCTTTTTTTGGAACTACATCAGAACGTTATGAAATTGTAGCAATAGGTAGCTTATATTGTAATCACGATATTATTACTTCTACTACTTACATAGACTAGCTTAATAGATAATTAGCTAACAAAGAGATAATTATGACAAACGTAATCGTACTATGAGTGTTACTTAACACGTGATATAACACATGAACTACAGTTTGTCTGTTCATTTTGTATTGTGTATCGTGTATAAAAAATAAAAGTGTCATAAAACAATAATCACAGAATAGTAAGTAAATTAAAATGGCACCGTCAATTCGTTGTAATTAACTGCCATGAACGCGTTGTGTATGGTTATAGATAAAGTGGTAGGGGGCAGTATTAAAGAATTGTATGGAAAAATTATTTCACGTTAAGTACATTACGTGTGCACTATAATTAGTGGGTTAATCAAGAGTAGAAGGGGGACGCTTGTTTTCGCCATCTTGGATTTTGACGTCACAAGACCGCCCACGTGGGAGACCGGGTTTTCCACCCTTATTTTTACTCGCTTACGTGTACGACGCATTTTTTATCCCTATTTTTACACACTCGCGTGTGAGACCGTATTTTCATCCCGTTTTTCATCCCTAATTATTTTTTATATACCCTCGTGTGAGACCGTATTTTCAACCCGTTTATCCCTAATAATTTTTTACATACACCCACGTGTGGGACCGTATTTTCAACCTTTCTTTTTATCCCTAATTATTTTTACTCGCTTACGTGTAGGACGTGTATTTTCATCCCTTATTTTTAATAAACTTATGACGCCGGTTAAAGTTGTCACCTAAACATATGGCAACACTGCTTTGGATTTTGACGTCACAAGACCGCCTGCGAGGGGACGTACATTTCAACCCTGACAGTATTTTCAACCTTTTTGTCTGTATTAAGAGCCCTTTTGGTGGGATCCCCTAAAGGATAGGCAAATGCATGCGCACGTAGGATCGTTTTTTTACCTATTTTAAGGGTTAATAAACGGTAGGATATTTTTTAGTATTAAAAGAAACTAATCAAGGTAAAGATAACGTATACATTTGATTTTAAAAATACACTATTAAATACTATAATGACAATAAACAGTTAATGGTATTGCATAATCAGTTAATTACCCTGTTATACAATGTGAATGTACGGTTTAGCGACTATTTAAAATGTGTTTATTAATATTTATTAGGATTCCGTTTTTTGTCAAAAAAGAGATTGCATGATTGTTGTTATTAAATTATTAGGTTCCTTTTAATCCCATATCTAGATTGTGGTCCTCTTGTGGTGAAAATTCACTTGAATATATTTTAAAATGAAATTGATTTAAAATAAAACGTGTAATTAACTAATTGATTAACCTGCTTACAGCAATAGTAATTATCGAAAATTAAGGAATGTGGCTTTTATTTATTTACCTTTTTTAATACGTATTATTTACATGCAATATATTTTGGTTTTAAATATGAGTCACAATGTGTCGCAATCCTTTTTGCTTTAATTATGGGTCATAATTAAATCTAGTTGTCGCTCAAGGTAATCACAACCAAATTAATCTCATGTACAACAAGAAACTTAATATCAATAATGTATAACAAAGTATTTTTTATAATGCCATTTTTCGCATAGTTTAATGTCCATGTAAGGATCGTATTTTAGCCTTGAGAGATCGGATTTGGTCTGGGTCAGACTAGGGGTTGGTCCAGTATCGGAGATTGTATTGTATTCTAAATTGTCTCCTGTGAAAGTTAGCTTTACAAAAACACAAACACAACCACAAGCACGAGCACAAGCATAAACACAAGCACAGGACCGATTACAAGCCCAAGAACCAGCACATGCACAAACACAAGCACAGGAACAAACACAAGAATCAACACAAGCACAATCACAAGTACAAGAACAAGCGCAAGCACAGGTACATACAAACACACAAACACACAAACACGAAAACGAAAATCGAACACGAAAAAACGAAAATTCGAAATACGAAAAATCGTAGCACGAAAACAAAACGAAAATTCGACGAAAACAAAATCGCAAACACGAAAACGAAAATCGCACACGAAAATGAAAACGAAAATTTGCAACACGAAAATGAACGAAAATCGCAAACACGAAAACGAAAATACAACGAAACAACGAAAAATCGAAACACGAAAATCGCAAACACGAAAATGAAAATTCGACAAAACGATGATCAAACACGAAAAACGAAACAACACGAAACACGAAAATGAAACAATTTCAACATGAAAAATTCGCAAACACGAAAAATCGAAAACGAAAATCGAACACGAAAACGAACGAAATCGTAAACACGAAAATGAAAACGAATTCACAAACAATAAAACGAATAATCAAACACGAATACACACAAAACAAAATCACAGAAAACATACAACACAATTCGAACAAACACGAAGATCAAACACGAAGAAACAAAAATAAAGCAAAACAAGATCAAAGAAAGACAAATACTAGCACAACACGAAGAAAGAAAACAAAATGCAATGCAAACACGAATAGAAACAGAAAAAGAAAGTTACAGAAGAACACGGAAAAGTACAAACACAATCTAATAACAAGTCTAAACAAAAAAGACAACAAGCACAGACATAAAAACAGAAACACGCAATGCGAGAATATGAAGAGAGCAGAAAGGAAAAAGAAAGAAAAGAAAATGCACGAAGAATGATACGAGTTGAATACGAAGAATTCGAGACAGAGAGAGACGGCAGAGTACTTATACAATGTGTTAGATAGATCGAATCGTAAACACACTATGCAGAATGAAGTTACTAAGACAGGATTTAGATAGAAATGATTTCTTTGTATATCGTTCATTCGGATATAAGGACTATAATAACGAAAAAGAGAAGATATTTTATTTAAATGTTTAATGCTTCGCAGCTGCGGTTTTGGTTTATCGTGATATTGCTTTATGTTTTGCGGTTCTCTGTATGCATTTGTTTCAATGCTTTCTATGTGAGTTTGATGTTGTGCGGATTTTCGATGGATTGTGTCGTATTTGGCATGTTTTAGTGTTGGTACTGTAGATTTGAGAGTCGTGTTTGAGTTGTATGTATGATGTGTTGGAATTGTTATGTACTTGTGGTTGCGATTGTGTTGATTTGTTTCATTGTGTTTGTATCTCTACTGGTTTCTTTTTCTTGTGTTGCTGATTTTTCGTTTCGTTTTCGTGTTTGATTTTCTGTTTTCGTTGTGTGATTTCGTTTTCGTTTTGTTTGCGATGTGTTCGTTTCGATTGTTCGTTTGTTACGTGTTCGATTTGTGTTGCAGTTTTGTTTTCGTGTTTCGTTTTCGTTTTCGTGTTTCTTTGTGTTTTGGCGATTTGTCGTGTTGTGTTGATTGTTTTCTCGTGTTTCTGTTTGTGTGTCTGTGCTGTTGTGCGTTTTGTTCGTTTGTGTGTTTGTTGTTTTTTTCGTGTTTGCGATTTCTTGTGCGTGATTTTCTGTTTTGCGTTTTGTGTTATTTCTTTCGTTTTGTGCTTGTATTTTGTTTCATTTTCGTGTTTGTGAATTCTTCGTGTTTGTCATTTTCGTGTTTGTGCTGAATTTTCGTTTTCTTGTGTTTCGTTTCGTGTGCTTGTTGTTTTTGTGCGTGTTTGGTTTTCGTTTTTCGTGTTTGCGATTTTCGTTTTTCGTGTTTGCGTTTTCGTTATTCGTGTTTCGTTTCGTTTTCATTTTCGTGTTTGATCGATTTTTCGTGTTTGCGAATTTTCGTTTTCGTTTTCGTGTTTGCGATTTTCTCGTGTTTGCGAATTTTCGTTTTCGATTTTCGTGTTTGCGATTTTCGTTTTCGTTTTAATTTTCGTTTTCGATTTTTCGTGTTTCGATTTTCGTGTTTGCAATTTTCGTTTTCGTGTTTCGTTTTGTGCGAATGTTTGTCGATTTTCGTTGTGTTTCGTGTTGTTTGTGTTTCGATTTTTCGTTTTCATTTTCGTGTTTGCGATTTTCGTTTATTTGTCGTGATTTTGTTGTTTTCGTGTTTGCGAATTTTCGTTTTCGTCTTTCGTGTTTGCGATTTTCGTTTTCGTGTTTGCGAATTTTCGTTTTATTTGTTTCGTGTTTGTCGAAATTTTCGTTTTCATTTTTCGTGTTTGAATTTTCTGTTTGTCTTTTCGTTTTCATTTTCGTGTTTGCAAATTGTTTATTTTGTGTTTCATTTTCGTGTTTGAATTTTCGTTTTGTTTCGTTTTGCGTATTCGTTTTTGTGTTTGGAATTTTGTTTTCATTTTCGTGTTTGCGATTTATCGTTTTCGTTTTCGTGTTTGTGATTTTTCGTTTTCGTGTTTGCGATTTTCGTTTTCATTTTTGTGTTTACGAAATTTTCGTTTTCAATTTCTCGTCGTGTTGCGAAATTCGTTTGTGCAATTTTCGTTTTCTTTTCGTGTTTGCGAATTTTCGTTTCATTTTCGTGTTTGGAATTTTCGTTTTTCAGTTTTTCGTGTTTACGATTTTTCGTAGTTTGCGAATTTTCGTTTATTTTCGATTTTCGTGTTTGCGAATTTTTCGTTTTTTTTCGTGTTTGCGATTGTTTTGTGTTCGATTTTGTTTGTTTCGTGCTTGTCGTAATTGTTCGTTTGTTCTTGTGTTCCGTGCTTGTGTTGAATTCTTGTGTTTGTTCCTGTGCTTGTGTTTGCATGTGCTGGTTCTTGGGCTTGTAATCGGTCCTGTGCTTGTGTTTATGCTTGTGCTCGTGCTTGTGGTTGTGTTTGTGTTTTTGTAAAGCTAACTTTCACAGGAGACAATTTAGAATACAATACAATCTCCGATACTGGACCAACCCCTAGTCTGACCCAGACCAAATCCGATCTCTCAAGGCTAAAATACGATCCTTACATGGACATTAAACTATGCGAAAAATGGCATTATAAAAAATACTTTGTTATACATTATTGATATTAAGTTTCTTGTTGTACATGAGATTAATTTGGTTGTGATTACCTTGAGCGACAACTAGATTTAATTATGACCCATAATTAAAGCAAAAAGGATTGCGACACATTGTGACTCATATTTAAAACCAAAATATATTGCATGTAAATAATACGTATTAAAAAAGGTAAATAAATAAAAGCCACATTCCTTAATTTTCGATAATTACTATTGCTGTAAGCAGGTTAATCAATTAGTTAATTACACGTTTTATTTTTAAATCAATTTCATTTTAAAATATATTCAAGTGAATTTTCACCACAAGAGGACCACAATCTAGATATGGGATTAAAAGGAACCTAATAATTTAATAACAACAATCATGCAATCTCTTTTTTGACAAAAAACGGAATCCTAATAAATATTAATAAACACATTTTAAATAGTCGCTAAACCGTACATTCACATTGTATAACAGGGTAATTAACTGATTATGCAATACCATTAACTGTTTATTGTCATTATAGTATTTAATAGTGTATTTTAAAATCAAATGTATACGTTATCTTTACCTTGATTAGTTTCTTTTAATACTAAAAATATCCTACCGTTTATTAACCCTTAAAAATAGGTAAAAAAAACGATCCTACGTGCGCATGCATTTGCCTATCCTTTAGGGATCCCACCAAAAGGGCTCTTAATACAGACAAAAGGTTGAAAATACTGTCAGGGTTGAAATGTACGTCCCTCGCAGGCGGTCTTGTGACGTCAAAATCCAAAGCAGTGTTGCCATATGTTTAGGTGACAACTTTAACCGGCGTCATAAGTTTATTAAAAATAAGGGATGAAAATACACGTCCTACACGTAAGCGAGTAAAAAATAATTAGGGATAAAAAGAAAGGTTGAAAATACGGTCCCACACGTGGGTGTATGTAAAAAATTATTAGGGATAAACGGGTTGAAAATACGGTCTCACACGAGGGTATATAAAAAATAATTAGGGATGAAAAACGGGATGAAAATACGGTCTCACACGCGAGTGTGTAAAAATAGGGATGAAAAATGCGTCGTACACGTAAGCGAGTAAAAATAAGGGTGGAAAACCCGGTCTCCCACGTGGGCGGTCTTGTGACGTCAAAATCCAAGATGGCGGAAACAAGTGTCCCCCCTTCTACTATCAAGTTCGTGTTATACGTTCAACCATTCAGTAAAGGGTGTATTCGCTTCTTATTCTAACATTGTGAATAATATTGCGTTAGCATATATATATATATATATATATATATATATATATATATATATATATATATATATAGTATAATGTCACTACTACGCTGTTGATTTTAATTTTCACCTAAAGGGCATTTATTAACATTTTTAGAATTTCAAAAGGCACTACTTTGTTTGAAATAACTTACATTAGTTACAATTTACTAGAACAGTAGTGACTGCATTGGTATTAGAAATAATTAGAATTTAGGTTGAGGTTATATTTCCGTAAAATTAAATTTTCAGGAAGTTATGGAAAAATGACAACGGCA
>JARFJB010000165.1:2600000-2706368 GCA_036346205.1 Vesta saturnalis
TGATGCTGAAATAAATCAGGGGTTAATAGCTACCTGCAAAACAAATTTTGGGAACTTACGCAACTCTTTTGGCTCTACTACAAAATTAGAACCGAAATTATTAGCACCACCTTCATCATCGTACTGTGGTTACAAACAAAATCTTCGTGTTTACTTCCTGGTTATAGCCTCTAATAAACATTAAAATAAGCTGAAGGCCAAAAACATGTTTGTTAAACAATCATCCATCTGTGCAAAGTGTACCTAGAAATATTTTTAAGGTCTTTTCTTGACTTCTTAATGAATAAGTAGCAATAAAAAACTATTTTCGGTTCATTATAATGTACATAAAGTTTAAATAAAGTAAAGAACAAAGTGTTTCTTTATTCTGAATAGTGTTGAACTACACTGCAACTATGGCTTATCTGATTGAGAAAATGATAAACATCCGTGTGAAAATTATAAATATAAGGCTCTTGATTAAAGATAGATTTTAGAGGGTATTGATGTATTCATCAATGGTATTCATAGATTACTTAGAATTTGAATACAATATGCACACTGTAATTATCTCGAATAAAAAAGTAATAAAACTGTCAGTTTTCATTATTTATAACTGGCGTGTGAGTGCACAAATAAGTTACGAATTATTAAAAAAAAAAGGCTGGTAACCAGGTTACTGAAGAGTAATTAATTAAAAATAATTGTTTTTACACAAATATATTTTCATACATTCTTTGACACTTTTAGTGTAGAAAGATTGACAAGAGAACAGTCCTAAATATTCTAGGTTTTTACGTTTTTGATTTACTTTCCTTCAGTGGTAATGTTTAATTAGATGAAATGGAATTATGCGATTGTATGCTTAATAACTAAAATTATAGATACATTTTTTATTTCTATTTAAATTATTTCAAAAAAAATTGTTTTGTTAAGATCAAGTATGCGAAGGTTGTTTCACATACACTATATCGGTATATTTTAGTATTTTTTTACGTGAAACCGGATACGGATAAAAGGTTTTTTAGATATGCATTAAAAGTTATTCTAGTTTGCAACTTAAATAAATAGAAAAAGTGCGAGTTTAAAAATAGTTTTTTTTATAACTTAAAATGAAGATTTCTTTTTTACTCTCCACCAGAGATCAGTGTACAATGTCCAGTAAAACACGCTAACAATGGTAAACAATCATAGTTAAAGATTAATATTACATTATTAAAAAATAACAACGTATAAAAGCTATTGTATGCAACTCGTGGAAGAAGTATCAATTGCACTCGACGTGTCCAACTCGACCTAGTTTGAGAAATGAGCGTCACGTGCAATAAACACCCCGTGTTTCTACTTTTTACATAAATAGTTATTACGCATAGTTATAGAGAACGTCTAGAAGTGTAAAGTACATTTAAGAAGAAAGGAAAGGCCAAGTATTTCATTCCCTCCCCAAGGGGGAGGGCGGGCTGCTCGAGCTTTCCGAGCTCCTTCAGCCACAATCATGGATTCCCAGCATACATACATACATTACGTATATATACATGGTGGGGTTAAGGATTGGGTGTGGTCAGGATAGGATCGGAAGGAACGGAGTTAGGGTTCTGAGGGGGAATATACTACCCCAGCATTCGCCTAAGCAGCCGCACGTGGTGTTCATATACGCAGTGTACTAGATCGAACCCATTACCTCCCGAATGCTAAGCAGATCGTGTCACCACTGCGCTACCAGCTCGGTACATTTAAGTAACAAACTTGCTTTTATAGATATTTATACAGCGTGGAGCAGCGCATACGCGTAGGTTTTTCTCAATTAGTTAAATTTGGAGTTTCTATGAGCACATTTTCAAAATATTTTAAATTATACCGGCTGTTTAAAAAAAAGAAGATCCATATCAAACTTAAATATTTTTACTTACAACTTCCTGTACTTTTTTATTCCATTTTCCAATTACACAGATAAAACTAGCATAGTATACCGTGAATGTTCATAAAAACTCTAGCTATAATGTACAGCTAAATGATCACTGTAAAGGCATACACGGTGCTAAAAAAGCAGTGTACAAATTTGACAACATTTATTTAAAGTCGGCTTCCGTAGTTTAAATGAAACACCTTGTACATAATGATAAATTCTCGCTTATAATCTTATTACCTTTCAAACTCTGTTAGGGTTCCCTAAATCTATCTCCCTTAGTTTTCTAGTAATTCCAGTTTATGATTTTTAGTCTGCGTTTAATCGTTTTTTTTGTCATGTTATCCTTACAAAAAAAGTTTAGAGGTCGTGTATAAGAACGTGGATTGCGCTCGTTTGGTACAACAAGTGGAGGTTTGTACTGGTCAAATTTGGGTCTTATGCAGTAGAAAGTGGTATCGGAAAGTAAAGAACTACTTAGATCTGTACAAAAAGCATATTTTATGGGCAGCTGCTTTAGTAGCCGACAGAATATGGTCAACATAGTAATAGGGTCTGAAAACGTGAGATTTACATTATTACGTTCCCATTCAAAGATATGTTGAATATCTTCGTTGATTGAATAGTATCGGCTAAGTCGTTGAAAAAACAAGATTATTTATATACCTACAGTAGAAAAAGTGTAGGAGCTATAAATGATCCCTGTGGAACACCCGCATTAATGTCAGCTTTTTTGAAAAGAGACCATGAACTGCGACACGCATACCTCTTTCATGAAAGAAGCTGGATACCCAGTTGATGAGCATATCAGTTAATCAAAACAAGGTGAGTTTGTCAAATAACACTTATGCGAAATTGGTCAAATCATTTTGATGTATCTAAAGTGACTACAACAGTTTCACCGGATTATTGTTCCAGGTTTGAGTTATTAACATATGTATTTGGTCGTGCTCTATTTGTGTTGTGGAGATCAAAATTTAGTTAAAATGAAAGCATTTGTAACGGTGTTTGCGGTCTGCAAGTGAGACTTGCAAGCAGCTTCCACCAATACAAAAAATTGGGTCTCGTTTGGAAAAGAGAAGTTATTAATTTAATTTAAATATAATTTACGGTAAGATACTTCAACTATTCAACTCCTAGATGGAATACGGCTTCTGGTTCCAAGAGGTTGGTACGGTAAAATGCGCCAGGCGCGGATTCTGGTCCAGAATGTCTTTGGGCCAATTCTGGACAGTGTGCGGTATCCCAAACGGCCTGCTTCAGGTATTCAGCGGAGGATAACTTCAGAGTTCAACGGCGGTGGAAGACGTTCTGAAAACACGGATCCTTCACCAAGCATTGATGGTTAAATGGATGATTGTTAATAAATACGAACTATGTCAATATAATTAAGTTTCGGCGGCTAAAGTTCAAATATACGGTACTGGTAGCAAAAAATCTTTACTGCAAGAATTAATCTGGATATTTCTTCCCCGAATATTTCGTCCCCGGACATTTCGTCCCCCAGACATTTAGTCCACCGGACATTTCGTCCCCCGGACATTTCCTCCCCGAGGCATTTCGCTCCCCGAACACTTCGCGCCCCGGATTTTTCGCCCCACGGATGTCGTGTCCCTAACGTAACCTAACCTGTAGCACCCTAGGTTGCAGTTTTGTTGCCTTTTCAGTAAATCGACTTCTGTCGAAAAATAACTTTGGTCAGTCATGGTTTAGTATTAATGGTAACAATTTTAATCAATTATAATCAATACACAATTTTCTAAAAATTTGAAATGAATAGAATAAGAGTATAATTCAAGGATTATTCCAATGTATTTCTATCTACAGAGTCGAAATGATTGCCAGGCTAAAATTGTCTCGGGGACGAAATGTCCGGGTCGAAATATTCAGGGATGAAGTGTCCGGGGGCGAAATGTCCAGGAACGAAATGTCCGGCGACAAAATATCTGGGTACACAGTCGGTCTTTGTAAGAACGAGAAGATGACGGAGCGCCCAGGCGATCTACCTTTTTAACGTCGCTCGGTGCGATCGCGGTTTAAAATTTACCACTTACTACACAAAAAAATAATTATTTACATAACGGCTTACTTGTTGATGACGGATAATTCTGTCAACTCAGGATTAATAATTACAAAAGGCAGTTGCCTACTTTTCACATTTTACAGTACACTGTGTTTTACACAATAGAAAGTAGATTAACAGTAGTACCAGTACACCACCTCCTCCACTTTTTTATGTCACAAGCCCCGCTCCCTGGGACACCTTCGCCGCCATTTTGCTTTTTGTGACGTCACCCTTAGGACACCTTTGGTCGCCATTTTTTATAAGCCCACATGGGTATCGTATTTTTTTTCAGCCGAGAATGAAAAGATTTAATCTGTTATTAATATTTATTTGGGTTGTTTTTATCAAAGGAGTTGCATAATTGTTATTAAAGTTATTATTACATTTCTTTTAATGCCTATCTGCAGATTGTGACCTAATTTATTTATGCATTGGCGGTTGCATTCTAATAAGGGGCGCTAGTCTTGTAAGACTAGGGCCCTGTCATAAAAATTGTATTCTAATAATGGGGAAGAATTAATAGGTAACACATGTTAAGATGACAAGTGTTTTCATAATAAAAAGATTTTATTTAATCTGTTATTAATATTTATTAGGTCCCGTTTTGATTTTTATCAAGGATATAAAAACCTAGTGCTTAAACGATTATGTTTTATGCTGTCTTTAATGTTGAAATTTAAGCGCTAGCTCAAATCTTTCAATATCAGAGGTTAGCATATTGTATTAATGACTATTAATTTCTATCTGAGTTTAAATATTATTCTGATCTAGGTAACTGTTTTTACAATGTGTTTTCGTAATAGGGTTTATTATAATGGAGACCACAGTTGTTATTAAAATTATTATTACATTTCTTTTGAGTTCCATTTGAGAGTTGTATCCTTTACTTATATACGAATTTTGTTACAATATGCTTATTTTTACCTTCAGAAAGTCACCTTCAACACTATACAGAATTAAAAAATGAGTAATTAACGTTTACTTTACAAAACACGCTGAAAATGTGCGCACGTGCTAAAAGACTAGCTGATAGGCTTATTTTTATTTACTCTAATTGTACTTTACGTTAATTACCTGTAAAATTCTACTTCTTAAGAAAATGTAGCAAAACAGTCAAACAGTAAAATCTCACCTAATTAGTTAACGTTTAAAGCTTTCATCAAAATCTTAAACAGCAATAATGAAATCGTCATCACTGCAAAGTCCTGTAATTCAAAATTTACAATTAAAATAATTAGCAAGAAGAACGAGTCGAAGATATTTTACGTTCTAAATTTATATGAATCGCAAATTGTTAATACTGTGAGGTATGTCGAAAATCACATCTAATCTTAGGTACAGTAACGAAATTATACGTTAAAAGTTCATTAACACTAGATATTATGATAAAAAATCATAATCAGAGTAACTGTACAAATATTATAAAGCCACAAACAAATTAATTTAATTCCGAAAGGAAGTAAAGCGCAACGTTTCTTACGTAAAATTTTAAATACCGAATATAGACATAGGCTTGAAGCGTGCAAGATTCAAAATTCTCTTAATTTCAATTATCTCTTTAACGGTATAATGATAACATAGAAACATAAATTTGAAACATTTTCAAGATGTATTCAATAGTAAAATGAAAAAACTACACACAATTTGAACTGTTACGAAAGACGGTTGAATATATCAATCATCTGAAGGGCATCTATACAATACTAAGTAACAAAAGGAAGCATGTTCAACTGCGTGTTCATATAGTTCTATAATTTTTAATGAAAAAAAGACAAAGTAGTTACTTTAAATTTGCACAGAATTTCAGTCGAACCTTTTTTTTTCCATCTCACAGCGGCAAAGGCAATTCTTGTACAATTGACCATTCGTTATTTGATCGAAATTCTACAATACGGCCATGCAGGACTCGGCAACTTTTATAACGTCAATTTTAACTAATCGGCTCTTTTAGGTCATATTGGCAAACTTAATAGTGAAAATATCTAAGCGAGGACCAGGTAATTTAATAACTGCTTCACCTAAGTTTATTTACACGAACATTAATTTATTTACACAACGTGCTTTGTCTCTTATATACACAAAATTTGTTGTTTTAGTGATAAATTTACAGCAACATTTTGTCTATCTGAAAAAGCGGTGGGTGCATTGTGATAAACTTTCTCGATGCAAAACAAATTTACCAAACCAAGAGAATAATAAAACCCGTTTAAGCGCGATTTTACTCCAAATAATAGATAAGTATTGTAACACAGCACTTTATCCTTCTTCAAAATTAAAAAAACGAGAACGTCAGACCGAATCGACAAACTACCAGACAAAAATTTCCCTGGGGTAGTTGAATACTGTCTATAGTTCTCAAGCAGTGAAAAGGGTTAACTCTCTCACAATATCTTCATTCAACAGCGGGTAGAATGTAGGTAAACTTTGCGCGCTCGATAACTATGTCACTCCCCCAACTTCTGACCTATTCTTTTCACAACCTACGTAATTGAAATACCAAAAACCCTTTACCCCACGAAAATCCCTTGCAACCGCCACACTAATAAAGCTTTTATGCTAAAACTGCACAATGGACGTTTCCCAGGAAAAAAAAATCTGATACCTAGAATCGAGATACAAACATCCTGTTTTTCAATAATAAACCATATTACTCAAATACGCCCTCTATACGCTCCCCATTAACAACTTTATCTAAAGTGAACTGGTCAACTTACAGACTTACGACATTAACACGATAAGAAAATAAATTTCAATGGCGAACATACGTATATTATTATATTTCATAATATTTATCTTATCCAATTTAAATCACAAAAAGAAAATATTGATAATTTTTATTTGCTATACACAATACTAACAGATAACTATAGGAATGGTTATTAATGAACCAACAGAAGTTCAATATAATAATTATTTACTGAATTTATATATATATATATATATATATATATATATATATATATATATATATATATATTCTTCCTCTCCCTCTCCCTCCTCCACCCCATCTCCCTCCGTCCCACCCCCATCACCCTCTCCTTCACCCCTTTTTTCTAAAAAACCTTTAAATTTGCAATAAAAAATATCATAAGTAAGTGTGTGTTAGTTTAGGGATGACGTTTTAAAATCAATTGCATTACTTTTAACACCCAGATTAAACTACGTAAATTGATTGATTATTGATATGGAATATCATACTTTCTTAAAAACTGTAAAATATATTCATAGCCATAACGCTTATAATACAGATTAACTACTCTTTATATAGATCAGGGTCTCAAAAAAGGTGCTACAGTAAATTATCGAAAAATTCTCAAATCTAGGTAATCCATAATATCCTATGTTAAAGATTAGTGTGAAGACTTTTGGGATGAGTGCACTTCCCCTTATGTTCAAAATTAAGTAAGACAGGTGTAATGCATCGCAACATGTTCTCGAGCCTTCTCCTCTTATCGTGATTGGAGCTTATTTGTGGGCATTAGTGTATTGTCGTGGTGCCCTTGGCGGAAAATTTGAATTTGTATTATAATAAGGAGCCTAATACTAACCTGTAAGGCAGGAGTAGGGCTGCGCAACTTGCTCTCGAGGCTTTGCCCCCTTGGCGGAAAATTTTAATTTATATTTTAAGTCTCTGCAGGTTACTGCTTGAAATATGAATTTGTATTGCAATAAGGGGTATAATGCTAACTTGTAAGACAGATGTAGGGCTTAGCAACTTACTCCAGGGCTTCATAACAGTAAGGCTATGTTCATTTTGGACCAGGAAGTGACGTCACAACTATCAGTGACGTGAGTATCAGCGACGTGAGCGATCACTTAAGCCCCTCGACCAATGAGAGTGAGCCTCTCCCCTGATAAGATTAGCAAAGGGGTTGGCCCATTTGGTGGCCAACGAGGGAGCCGCGGCTGCCATCTTGGGATGATTATCAAGGGGGCTGACCTATCTGCTGACCAATGAGAGACGTGGTAGACATGTTGGAATTATTCGGCAACCTCTGGTGTCTTGAGAAGTCTTTAGCTCCTTCCGGTATCGCTTGATGTCTTCAAAGGCTTCAAGCGACCAGTGAGAGACATGTGGGTCATCTGGCCGTGTACTTTAGCCCCTGATGGTTTCTTTAGAATGGATCCTCGACATCTTTCTATGAGGATATTGTATGCCGAGGGGCCATGTGGGTAAGTTCTTCGCCGTTGCTGAAGAAGAAGTCACCATCTTCTTAAGAGAGAGACATCCATGCGTCGTAGAAATATATATATATATATATATATATATATATATATATATATATATATATATATATATAACCCCGAAAAAATTGTTTGCTCGTTGCGAGAATCGAACTGCTGAAAGCCGGCATGCAGCTATACAGCATCGCCGCAGCATGATATATATATATATATATATATATATATATATATATATCATCTTTCTGCACTACATATCTAATAAAGCTCGTGGTCTAGAGGCGTTGCTGTATAACTACCATGCCGGCTTTCAGTTGTTCGATTCTCGCAACAAGTAAACCATATATATATATATATATATATATATATATATATATATATATATATATATATATATTTCTACGACACATCGATGTCTCTATCTTAAGAAGAAATTAATAAATCATTCACAAATAGAAATCTGACATACCAATTAATGATCCAGATAATATCTAACAAATATATAGTCTTTTGTTAATAATTGTAATTGTTACTGCACAGTAAAAACACAAAGGTAAACTTTTACCATTATTTTACATAATTAAAATACTTAGCTTTTTTGGGTTTTTAATGGTGCATTTTGGTATTTATATTTTACACAAATATACACGTTTCGATAACGCTTACAGTTATAGTCCTCAGTAGTAGTAAAATTTATGAAGCGTGAAACAGTGAAAACGCAAATATGTGCATGATATTAATATAACAGTTTGATAAATGTTTAAAGCCAACTAAATTAAAGTTTTGCACAACTTTACACTTACATCTAAATTTGTTCTTTCATTATGACATTTTTCACGGTTAGCCTTCGACTGTTAGAGGGTGTTTATTCTTTAGTAAAATTCTATTACATAGTTGGCTTTATACATTTATCAAACTGTTATATTAATATCATGCTTATGTTTGCGTTTTACTTTTTCATAGTGCTTACATTTGTTTCAATATTTTAATCAATTCTAAACAGAGTTACTCCTACTTATCAAAACGTATAAATTTGTATAAAATATAAATAGAAAAATATACCACTAAAAAGCATTTTAACAACGTATTACATTTAATATGATGTGTAATTTTAATCACATATGTTAAATTATTATACTGCTGTGGTAATTTAACATATACTACAAGGTCTAGAAAAAATCACAGCAAAGAACCCAGACATACCAAAAGCTAAAATTAAACTCAAGACTGAGAATTGCGCCTTTTTTAGTTATAAGTTGTCAAAACGTATTTAAACGGAGATTTTCTGCTTGCGAATTGAAGTCATTAGAATGTTTATAACAATATCTTCACGAACATAATAATGAGGTTGTCTTAGCAATATTTACATATTGTCAAATTGAATGTCATGATTTAAATTTTTTTAAAGATAGCGTATACACTCCGGATGCTGACAATTGGTTTGAAACATCTTTAGGCTACCTTAAACGTTGAAAAATCTGGAACTGTCATAGAGCCCGTAACAAACAAAATACATCTACGTACCACAAACAATTTAAAAACCACCGAACGTGTTTTCATAGCTAAGCTGTGATCACCAGTCGACCGCTGATGATGATAGCTTAGCTATTAAAACGCGTTCGGTGTTTTTTAATTGTCTTCTAAGTTTAAAAACAGTCCTAGTTATCAAACAATCTCAAGTCATTCTTACAGATAACATTTACTGAGGACGATAACAATAACTGTTTTGAAACGTGTAAATTTATATAAAAAGAAAGGAAAAAATACACCACTTAAAAAACCCAAAAGCTAAGTAATTTAATTATGTATAATAATAGTGAAAGTTTACATAATCTTGAAAATAGCGAATATACACGGAAATGGTCGTTATTAGCCTACTAAAGAGGTTGAAGTACGAGTTATATCAATAATTGTACCTCTACACTAATTGGCTTTATACGTGAACATTATATTGAAGATAATATTTTTTGGTCTGCCAGTGTGAGGGAAAACTTAAAATTGAAATGTTTTCAGAAATTGACTTTAAGCAACCAATACCTAAGGATAGACTTTGCACAGACTTGATTTTAAAGAAAATATTCTTAATTATTAGGCTATTCATTCTATCATATAGTAAAGTTTAATATTACAATCGCTGCTGAGTTGGATGATGGTGCAGTAGGAAAACGTCAAGAACCACACTATAAGTTGGATACATTTAATACCAATTTGAATCCAAAATTAATTACTATCGATTTAGACAATGTTACTGCAGGACGGCAAGATCATAATGTTGAAATTAATAACGTTTTGAATGAAAATTGGGAAACCTTTTTTTATGGGAAGTAAGCCAGAATTTGGAGAAATTTTAAGTAAATTTTTTAAACAATATTTTTAGCGTTTAATATCTGGGAGTCTAGTAAAGGTAAATGCTAGCAGCAGTTTAAATACAGAGCATTCCGATTCGTTTAGGATAGAGCCTAATTAATTACTCAAGAATAATCTGAAGATGTTATACAAGATTTTTTATTTTATTTTATTCATGTACGTCAAATTAATGTCTTTTAGATCAGGTCTCGGCCCTGTTACCACCTTAACTATTATTACAAAATTAAGATTATAAGAAGAAAGGAATCAAAACAAAAACCAATTTTATATTTTATATTCAGAAAGCAGTCACGCAATGTAGAAATATGTTAACCTTGAACTTCAAATATGTGCACCGATTTAGTCCATATACAGCTTTGTGGTCTTAAATTATAAACAACACGGCTAGCTGCAGAAATATCTGCCTCCTTAATTTAACAAAATAGAAAGAAATTATAGCACAAGAGTTTCTACCATTAAACAACAAAATTTAACGCATGTAGCACAGTCACAAACTTACGATAAGGAGAGCTCTACTGTATTAAAAATACTGCCAAATGGTTATTAAACAGAATGATAATAACAATAAAGGTGAAAATTTAAATTAACTCAAGCATGCGCACCCTAGTTGGAGCATAAACAGTTATTTACTTTTATAGGGTAGTCTAAGCTTCACACAAATTTACGTTGCAGGAAGCCTTTTCTAAATGTTTAATCTGAATTTAATAATAATAAGATTTATTCATGTGAACTAAACAAAATAATTACATACACTCGTCATAACAAAACCATTATTCCTGTAATAATATAACTAAACTTTTAAAAGTTTGTAAACAAAAATAAATTGTTTACATAATTTACAGATTATTCTCATAATTAAATTTTAAAAATTCATTAATTAGGAAGGCAATTGTGAATTTAGATTCGGCTAAGGTCTAGAAGTAAGTAAGGTAGCATGCATCTTCATTGCTTTTATTTTAAGGAAAACACCTTTTGGAAGCTTGTCAAATCAGAACAATTCCATAAAACTATAAAATGAACGATAAAAATAGAAAATGTTGGAAATAAACTTATACACGTATAAAGCATCTCGCCCGGGTGCAAACAATTAATCTTTTTTAAATTTTGATATTTCTGACTTACTGCGGCAAATGTCTCGCCATGAGTTTATTCCATGGATGGTTACCTGCTAATCCGCAACGGGCATGAACCTATTCCTTTTGCTTGTTTACACTCGCCACAAAAGAGAAATGTTAGAGTTCCTTTACAATTTTTTAATAATTTCATCCTTTAATAAATATTCCTATTGTTTTCGTAAGAATTTAAAATGTTTAGTTGTTGATTTAATTTGGGTCGTTTCAACTCACATTCATCAATTTAAATTTAACTTACTTGCTATCAGGTTTCTGTCTGCGTAAATTGAACTGTAATGTTTGCTTCAAGAAATTATTTTCTTATCTGATTGCGCCGTCTAGCTTGTTTATTAAAAAGAAATGATTATTGTTACCAATGATCAAAGATACCTTCAAATTGAGTCTCATAAATGTATATGAAAAAAAATCCTATGATAACCCCTGGGTATTATTATGAAATTTCGTGTTTCTTATTCTCTAACATGAACATATCATTTCTTTATCAGCAGTGAATGAAATTTGTTTCATTCAGTGCGGATAATTTAAACCACAATTTAAGGAAAAAATAAAACATTGTTTTATTACACAGTGTAGTAATCTTATTTGTTACTTCTGGCGGCCGAAAATGGGATTACTGCGTAGCTATGCCGTTGATCCGGGAGCCGTATTTCCTTGTTCCCCAATTATCTTCTTTAGAAGCTTAGCGCTGACCAATACAACTACAGTTCCCGCCTACCGATTCGATTAATATTTTCTGCATATTTTCATAGATTTTAATTATCACTTCAATTAGTTAGTTTCGCATTATTTTTTCTGATTATTGTCCTGTATATACTGGCTGACCGCACTGAATCGATTATCTTATTTTATATTTTTCGTTAAATACTTACACACAATCGTGGATGACCTCCAATATGCAATAACGCGTTATTTTAAATTATCCCGCAGTTTTTCTTATTATCACTTATTTAACAATGTTTTATCTTTTAATAAGGATAGTATTCATTTTACTTCCCTATTACAAACTAACTTTTATTTAAATTTATTTTCACGATTTGGAGGGCAGCGCGACTATATACTACCGTCACTAGGGCCGCTCTTTAACCAAGTCTCTAGGACTAACTACTGCTAAAACTGCAAGTCATTTCAATAACTCATTTCCCCTCCTTCTACAATTCATTTATGCATTTGAAAAGTGCCGCGAGGTTTCAAGTGCTTTCTAATTAAGTATGTACATAACTTGTTGAACTAAATTCAAGTTTCTAGTATCAATATGAATTACACTTCTACAATTAATCATTTCTCATTGTATAAACTACCGTATAACTATAAAATGTCATTTAATATATCGCGAAATTCGCAATTTCTCACGCGCCCGTCACAAATCGTGAATACTGTGTTAGGTGAACAGTGTATCGGTACCCTCGCAAGTGAGAGTAACGTACACAAATATTCAAGAAAAAGTCGGAAACTCATATGGCCACCAAAAGTAAAATCTATCTGGTTGCGTTATCTTGTAGTAAGCAAGAAAAAAGTTGAAATAAACACTACTAGTTTTGTGCAATGTCGATTTTGAGGTTCTGGACATCTACGAGAATATATAAGTTCCAACTTACTACAGTTCCAACGGGACAAATTCGAAGGCGAAACAGTAGAGGTAGCAGTGATAGAATGGAAGATGTATTTCGATTATCAGACACTTTACTTGTAGGTTCCACATAATCCAAACTATACTTTAAAGGCTTTGAAGCACGACTAGAGGAGGTTTAGAACTTTTAATTGAGCATTTATTATGCACAAGTTTTTTCCCAAAGAAAATCCTATTATAAATGAGAAACATTACGCCGAACTACTTCAAAAAAAACGCTGCTTAGAAAGAGGCACAAGTAACCGTTAAAACAGTCTTTCCATAGTCGATTCACATATTCCGATTAACTTTAAAGGTCGCATAGTTCGGCCTGTAATTTCATCCAACAAATGTTTATCTGTTACGGGTAGAAACAGGTGCTTTCGACGGGAAGTAATGCGCAATATTTCAATAATAAACGTAATTAATTGTTTGAATCTTGCAAGTTGCTAAATTCTGAGAACCAGGTATTTTTAAACCTTAATTTTAATTATCTATTTTTTCGCAAAGCATAGCATAACCTTCACGCCATTCCCTTGCGAGGTAAGCAAATCAATCCCTGCCTCTTATTTATTTGTCATTCACAATCTTTCTCCATGCTTTCCTACCTCAGCTAGGGAGGTAGCTTCCGCAAGAATCATACATTGTCTTTGGCATGTCCTTTTATTTTTAAAACTCCTTATCTTTCTTTTATCATACATTCTACTACATCGAGCCAAGTTTTACGCTGCCTACCTGACCCGACCTTACCCCTGATCTCACTTTCAATGTGACCAAACCAACGTAGTGTACTACTTTTATATCTATCCATCATCGCCTTTTCCTCGCTACACTCCGTCATTATACATTCATTCTTTATCGTATCCCTTCTCGTTCTACCACATGCGCTTCTCAGGAATCTTATACCCACGGCATTTTACAGAGTAAATACTCTACTCTCCTTTTCACCTTACCGATTGAACATCACAATATTAGTTTTTTTTGTTCACGTTTATCTTCAGGTCCATGCTCTTCACAGACTGTATCAAACTTCGTCAGAGCAGTTTGTAGCTCATCCGCAATATCACTTAATAAAATTGTGTCATCTGCATGTACCAGAATTCGTGCATTTACGTCACCAACCATTACACCATTTGTATCAGTACATGCTTGCCTAACCGATGTATCCATGTATACATTGAACAACCACGGCGATATTACACAGCCTTGGCGCACTCCTTGCTCAATGTTAAAGTATTCACTCGCACCTCCTCTTACCCTAACACATGACCGACTACCGTCGTATACTACCCTGATTCCGTTTATTAGACCTTTATTTACACCATATTCATTTAATGTTTCCCACAGCTTCTCCCTATTCACTACATCATATACTTTCTCCAAATCTACAAACCTACAGTACAGCTACCTTTTTACACTTAAACCTTTTTCGGTCACCTGCTGGAGGGCAACAATCTGGTCAACACAAACTCTCCCTGGCGTGAAGCCGCCCTGCACATCCCAAATCTTAGTTGTAGTAGTTTCTCATACTCTATCAATCAGTATTCTTTCAAATACTTTACCAGATACACTCAGCAAACTTATTCCTCTCTAGTTCTTGCAGTGACTCCTGTTCTCCTTACTCTTATACGGTTGCACAATGATCGCGCTCTTCTAATCTCTCGGCATTTTTCCACCATGAAGGCATGTATTGAAAAATTCACACAATCCTCGAATAAGCATTGCACCCCCATACTTTAGCATTTCGCCAGTGATTTTATCTACGCCTGCTCCTTTACGGTTTTTTAACCTTTCTACCGTTTTCTCTACTTGATTAATCGTTCTCGTTAATTGATCGAAAAAATACCAGTCGAATCTTCAACTAATCCTTATATTAACGGAACTTGGCAGTGGACAAATGTCCTATCCGGTAAACTAACTTTTAATTTACAATCGCAAAAAACAGCGAACTGACTAAATCTAATCCAGGCGTTCTTTTTCACTAACTACTGTACCTGGGTTTATGAACACAATCAGTAACTATTTACACGAAAGTGTTAGTCAATTATGTACACAAAATATCTTGTCAATTTTATTTACAGGAATTTATTGCCTAGCTTTCAACAGGCTGGAGGTAAATGGAGTGTTGGCTAAACCTATTACAACCCTCTTAAAGCATAAAATTACTCCAAAAATAAATAGTGCTAAAATAAACACAATACCTATTTAATAGACATAAAAATGTTACTATTAATCGAAAAACAACAGCACAGAAATTCCCCTTCACAATATCTTCAGGTAACACCTGGTAGCATGTAGGTAAACTTTGCGCACCCGATAATTACATTACTCGCCCCAAGCAACGGACCTGCTCCCTTCAGTCTTACTAACTCTTACTAACGGATCGAAAAACGAAAACCCTTTACGCCGCTGAAATCACGTCACCCCTATCATTCTCCCAAACTAAAACTGCGCAATGGACACTTACCGGGCCCTGATACCTAGAATTGAGTTACAAGCATACTGTTTTTCAATAAGAAACCCTATTGAACCAAATACATCTTCTAGAGTTCCTTCATTAAAAACTTAATTTATAAATGAACTGCTAAGCAAAAATATTTACCCGCGACTGCACTTGTCCACATACATGTTTCTTAAAGCTCTTTACAACCATAATAAAATTAAATTCTTACTTGCGAAATTGCCATAACAAACTGTAAAATAAAAATCACGGTAATGTAACATTAATTTAAAATCCTTCATATGATAATCAAATATACTAAAATTCAAAAGAAATGATTCTACGCCCAGTTCACCCACACGTGACACATCTTAGTTTATGGAAATAAACTCCGATGCAAGACGGGTCACCACACCCTTCAGGAAGTAGAAAAGGTTTCATGGGTCCTAAGTTATAACGTCATACCTGTCAGCAGTTCAAAATAACAACTATGGACACGAATGGGAAACTAACTGTACTAGTTACTAACTGGTTTACATCAATTTTCCACGAGATGATTATAATGAGATAAGAAAGAAAAAACTGGATGTATACAGAATCGAGATCAAAATTAGGATTATACACGCGATAACCAACTAATTCATGAAGAAAATAGCTCAAGTAATTGATTAACTACGTAAAGAGAACATGTTACAGGTAAACTACATGAAGCTGTAAGAAAAGCAGGTTAACTAACACATAAAATAGTAAACCACGAGAAATGGAAGCTCACAATGGTATATTGAGTATCAAGAACAGTAAGGGACGTTTACCGGTCGACGGCCATGTTTGGACGCTGAGTGATAGCGAATGTTCGTGATGCTGATACTGTTTTTTGCACGATTGTATTAAATTGAAATTAATTAAACGTCAAAAGTGACGTTTTAAATAGAATTGCCCAAATTTTTTGTTCTTATTGTTGTGAAATATAGGTAGTATATATAATTTTACGTCGGTAAGTAAAAGACGTCTGTAAGTACAATACTTACCGACGAGTTAGGCCTCGCAACCAGTAAACATATCCTACTGTCTTGGAAACAGATATGGTAAATAAACGAAAAAGCTCAATCGTGCAAAGAGTTATACCTATATAGATAATATTTAACCAAAATTCCGAACAGAATTATAATTACTAAGTTTCCAAATAATCAAGATTCAAATTGAGTTCAGTTACATTCAACTGATACTTTGCTTCCTGTGGGAATTTCCCACAATTTACAATACATAATTGTAATAAAAAAAATGATTAAGCTTATCTTTTAGTGCAAAAAAGTAGCTAAACATCAAAGAATTGAATCTGTATACTTTAATACAAGAAAACTAATTTTGCTAGGCAATGCGAAGGTGCTGCTGAATAGTGTTTTTTCAAGCTGTACACGAAAAAAGGACCAATATAGATGTAGGAGAACGTTAGGTTTATATACTGCCCGCCATAAATAAATGAACACACAGTAAACGCTGATGGAATTTTCAGAAAACGTGTATTCTATTCCTATTAATAAACGACGAAAATTTTAGCAAGATACAAATATTGTTAACACTAATAATGCCGATTAGGCATAGATGAAATGAATGAATCTATGCTAACCTGAGGTATATTATCCCACACTTCTAAAACCCGTTGTTGCAGGGCATCAACATTGTTTGGGAGTGGCTGTAGATCAGTTATTCTCCGTCCTACCATATCCCACAAATGATCGATTAGTGATAAGTAGGGCTAGGATTTGTATGCACTTAAAAATGCCGAAATATGCATGCACTTATGCACTATAAAATGCTGAAATATGCACTTAAATATGCTCTTAAAATTGGAGATATATGCATTAAAAGCAATATTTTATAGAAAATATGCGTTTTGCAGTTCGGAAAAAGAAATCAAAAAATAAAAATAATCACATTATTTTATTTTATTTATAAAAGATAATACAGCTTTACAAATAAATTTAGCCTATATATTAAATGAATTACTATTTACAATTATGTACATTTTTAAATTATCAAAAGTAAAAGTTTGTCGATTGTCTGTACAAATATTTTTATACTTGGAATTCAATTCAATTCTAATATACTATATTCTTTCAGTTCATCTGCGATAGTAGATTGCCCAGTTATTGCGTCATCTATTTTTATAATTAAGGCAAAACCTACATTTTTCTCTAAAACATATTTCATTTTTTCATGTACTGCAAGGCCCTTTGGATCTTTAACTTTAGCAAGAGAGGTACTAATATTATCTACCAGATTAATACTTTCTGAAATTGAACAACCTTGTCTTTCTAATAAAGTAATTGTTTTTGACAAACAAACAAAATTTGAAAAAACAAACAGCAGTTCTTCTTTAATTCTTTTCCCATTAACTGCCTATTGTGCATTCTGTATACAAAGTTCATCATCTCTGTTAAATATGTTTACAATTTCTTTAATGGTATCAAAGTAATTTGAATAATATTCTACTGCAGACAGCCAGGTACCCCATCTTGTTATTACAGGCTCTGGGGGCAGTAGTATTTGGTGTGCTATTTCCTTAAATGCCGGTATACGATGTGGAGCTTTACCAAAGACTTTCTTAACGTTTGAAATTAAATTATTCACTTTTTGATGTACTTCCCGCACTTTTTCCGCGACTCTGTATAATCCATGTGCCAGGCAGGTGAGATGAATCATCTTCGAGTATAAAACTTGAAGGCCTGCTCCAGCCTTGAGCATGTAAGGTGCTGCATCAGTAACAAAAAGGAGAACTTTCTCGTACTGAATACCCTGGGGCCACAAAAGAGCCATGGAATCATTAAACAATTATGCAATTGCCGAATTATTTATATTTTCAAAAACATCCATGGTTAAAAATGCCTAATATAACGTTAGCAACCTATCTGAAAATAAATTTTTACTAGAATAAATCTTCATTATTTAAAGAACAATACATTTTAAAAACGAGTATAGGTGAGATTCGACAAAGAAGTATTCTTGATTTCGCAAAACCTTCGTATTAGTACATCAGCCATTTAATCTAACAAAACAATAATTAAGTTTCTACGTACCTGCCAACGCTGTCTGTAGCTTCATCAATCGAAACCCAAATATAATTGTCACCTATAGCTCTTCTAATTAATTGGATGGTATCATGGTACAAGTTAGGTAAGTAATCTTTTCTAAGAGTAGATTCATCAGGCATAGGGGTTTTTGAAATTCCTTCTAAAAAATTTCGAAATGCGGGGTGGTTAATCTTGCTTAATGGAATGTCCGCAGCCACTAACGCACTACACAGTTTTTTTATTAAATTCCGCAAATTTATTACTAGCACTACTTAAATTATTAAGACATCCCGGCAACAGAGACTATTTTTTTGTTTTTAAACCCACACACTTTTGGTGTTTTAATGTGTTAAGGTGTTGTGTTACTTGAAACCGCTTGTTCGCACTGACTTTTTCCTCACACACTGAACAAAATAATATTTTATCGTCGGTCTTAAAAACCTCGAGTTCGCGAACGTAACTTCGCAGAGTTACAGAAACGGATCGCTTTTCTTTTACCATCCAAAGTTCTGAACTCAACTATGTAAATTACAATAACAAGTACAACAGTTACAGGCAGGATGTTCTAAGAAATATTTGTGATTATACCTAAAAGGTATAATCCTCCAGTTATTCACAATAGGACAATAGCATACTTAATACTCAGAGGATGAATAATCTGTAAATACTTCCGACTGTAAAAATAAATCCTCTTGGTAATTCCCATGTTAAAAATAAACATAAAATAAATTTTAAAAGAAGAATTTTTTAAATAGTCATGTTTAAATCACATGCAAAATTAACTGTAAAATACAAAAACGGGAGCAAAAACGTACAAAATATGCACTAACATTAAAATATTGCGAAATATGCATGCATTTAGAAAAATCATTAAAATATGCATCTATATGCACTTTCAAATTTACATATGTGGTGCACATACTCATAAAACATGTTTATACTTCACTTTACATATGATCACTGTAGGCAAAAAAACATGCACATGCATAGAAATCCTAGCCCTAGTGATAAGTCTGGCAAACGAGAAGTCCATGGAAGCCTTAGCAGTATTTAGAAACTCCACACCAACCCTTGCGGTATTCGGCCGCGCATTATCTTGCTGAAATATTGGATTTTCTATTTATTGCAAATATAATAGTAATACTAGTTCAAGAAGGTTGTTAATGTACCGATTTGCATGTAATGTTCCCTCAATAACTACTACAGGAGATCTGCTTCCATGGCAGATAGCCTCCCCCATACCATTACACCTTTAGTGAGAGCATGTCGTTGTACAGAAAACTACAAATTGCGTCTTTCTCCAGCACGTCCTCTAACCAATCTGCGACCATCATGAGCCCATAAACAAAATCTAGATTTGTCACTAAAGGTGACTTGACTCCATTCACATTCCCATGTAATGTTTCGTTACACCATCGCCGCCGTGCGGTACAATGGCGTGAAGTTATAGGTAAACAAAGCAATGGTCGGTATGATCTGAGCCCAAAAGATCGAATTCTTCGTCGATCGTAAGGAGATTTGATGATCAAATAATTCTCTCCATCTATCACCAATTTCCCTTGTTGATGAAAAACGATCCAGAAGAGCTGCAACCCGAAGAGCACGATGTTCACAATCTTTGGTGGGTCTAGGGCGTCCGGAACGCAAACGTCGTCGTTCCTCATTATTTTCTGACCATCTTCGCTAACATAAAGAAATTGTCGTACAAGACGCATTATTTCTACTTTAATGTGTTTACATATTAAGCTTACAAATATACTTAATATTGACACTTAAGTAACTAATGTTAAATGAAAGAAAGAGTTTTTGTTTCATTGTCGATGATTACTTGTACCTTGATGTAATTTTCATCGTTTCTGAATAGAAAGATGAAAATACACGTTTTCTGAAGATTTCATTAAAATACCATTACTGGGTGTCCATTTCTTTATGGCGACCAGTATATTATGCATTGTCGATAACCTTTAGTCTAGAAGGAAGGAAGGAGCGGGATGGTGGTAGTAGTCAAGCACAAATTATGTAAACGATATGTTTTTGATTTTTTTTTTTTTTTTTGGTAAAGTACACACTATAAAAAATATTTAACAAATTTATTCAAGATTTCTAGTGGCAACAGTTACTAAATAGAAGTGACTTTGAGGGTATCTCCGCAATATCAAGGTATACAGATAAAGATCAAGTGATTTACATTGTTTTAACAGTTCATTGTTGCCTTGTGTCCGCCAAAAAAGATCGATCAATTCCTGTTGTAAGTATGAATGGCTCAGTTCTTAAGTTTTCAGACTCTATTACTCTGTTGGGTATGACTGTATCTTCAAATCTCTCATGGGTTGACCATCTTCTGTCAGCTACCAAAACAGCTGCTCGTAAAATAGGCTTTTTGTACAGATCTAAGCGGTACTTTACCTCTCGACAACTCCTTCTGCTGTATAAGGCCCAAATTCGGCCTCATCTGGAATATAATATTCACCTCTGGGTTAGTGCTCCCCAATACGCTCTCGATATCGTTGATCGTATTCAAAAGAAAGCGATTAGGCTTATAAATAACCCGTCCTTAACTTTTGACATACAGTTCCTTGAGCATAGAAGGATGGTTTCAGTTCTTTCTTTGTATTATCGGTATTACAACGGCAATTGTGCTGCTGAATTATATTCTTTGATGCCATCTCGGGTTATCTTTGCGAGAAACACTCGGTTCGCTCATTCACATCATCAGTATGGAGTACAAATCTCCACTTGTCGTACCAAACGGGCGCAATCCACATTTTTCTATACGGCTTCTAAACTCTGGAATGATCTCCCTAGTTCCTGTATTCCTCTCACTCATGATATGACAAAATTTAAGGTAGCTGTTCATAGACATATATTTGCAAATCATTATCCCTCTATCCACCCTACTAAGTGTTCCTGAGTGCTTTAGCACGATAGGCCAAATTTAGCCCGTTCAAGTCTACATTCATAAAAAAAATTTACCGTTTATATTAATTTTATATAGTCATTTTAATACTTAAATAAAAGCCATTTGTAATTCTGGCGTGATATTCGCAGTAGTACTACAGGTTTATTATTATTATTATCTGATAGTTATATTATTTTTAGGCGAACAAATAATATTGCCTGCTATAAACAACGGTTATCAGTCCGAACAGGGTAAATGTCGCAGTATAAAGTATTTTTTTTATTTGCCCCCTAGATTTGGGATGTTTTATTATTACACCAAAAGTATGCTGGTATTAGAGGACGCGGTAGACGCCGCGACGGCGAGGATCTCGTTCCTTGATCTGCGCATGCACATCAAAACTTGGTATAGGTATATATCTAGTTAAGATTAGATAAACAAAACTACTGTAACCTAACAGAATCAAATTAGATTAGAGAAAAAAAACTACTCTAACCTACAAAAAAATTAGATTGGCTGGGAATCGAACCCGCACCGAAGGCGATATAGGCATGCTACCACTAGTTCAAACGTGCTTTACCAGTTTGGCATTGAAAATGCGATTTGGAGTTCCACTTCCATTAAACGAAAAGTGTTTTAAGTGCATGCGCAGATCAAGGAACGAGATCCTCGTCGTCACTGCACGAAGGTCTAACGGCTAAGTGGGGACCAATACGAAATAGCTTTGAATGTATAGTTTTAGTTGTTTATATTGTAGTAATAGAATTGGATTAGCTGCAAGTAAAATTATAGCTACGGGAAATGATGCATTCCAATAAATGGTTTAAATAACAGTTTCAACATCAAAATAGAAAATCACGGTTGGTATAATTGGTCGTCTGGCACGCGGTTGAGGCAGGTTCAATTCCCGGCTGATGCAATTTTTTTTCCTGTTAGGTTACAGTAATTTTGGTTATCTAAACTACTTTTGTTACTTTAGTGTACAGTGTACTTTTGTGTATGTTTTTTTCCTATTATAGGCCTCTGAAAATCAGAACCAGCAGATTATCTACTGGCTCTGCTGAAAATTTCTGTTCCGGGGACTTTACTGAAAATTAAAGTCCCTAGATTAACAGAGTACCGCAATTGACGCCATTTTACCTCCATATATATTCGGTGATACATTTGAAAATATCATAATAATTAATTAGTCTTTAGCCACCCAAAAAGTTGCACACAAGCTTCAAGGAAAAATAAAAGAGAAATATTACACTTTTAATAAGGACTCGTATTGAGATACTCCTACTGCTACGAATATTTTCTGAACAACTCATTTTTATAACTTGTACATCGAATGTGTCTCTTTAAGGATAAGAAAAACCTCGTTCTAAATACAGTGTGACAATATCATCTATAATATTGGGATGACAAATGTCTGCATTAAATTTAACGTGTTCAAAATGTTTTTGTAATTAACTCTAAACTTACCTTACTCTATAATAATTCTAACCTATATTTCCTAACATAATTTTTGTTGGTCAGTTTAGTGATTTCATTATTTAGAGTAAGTGGTGGCACTGTTAGAGCTTCAGTACATTTCACACACTTGTTTTTATTCTTTAATGAAAATAACATACTCCCTAATAAATAATATAATGACTGTTTTCGTCCAAATTGGTGTTATGTTCATCCGCTTCCATTTCTGAGAACAATAAAATTTCCATTTCATCCTGATGATCTTCGGTGTGATGTTGATCTTTACAATAAGTGATTAAGTATGTTCTACTGTCAGTGCAATTACCGCGAACAACTTGACACTCATATGGTATAAGGTTATTAACCGCAAGGCGACTTTAGAATCACGTGCTCCTGGAACTAGTATTCGACTCCCGATCACTTAAACTAAATTTTCAAGGGCATCTTGAGTTATTCTCCCTGATAATACAAATCAAAAGACATGAGTTTGTAAATACTCTTCCTGTATGTCAACAAAGCTTGGGTTGCCAACAAAATCCCAGTTTGAGTTGGTTTCCAGTCTCCTTTATCAACAGTCATGTTATACATAGTGTCCATGAACAGTTTCAAAAAATTGATGGTTTCTCCATAGACTTCAGCATTAGGTATTATGAAAGAATCCTAGCTTACTAGATCGTGAAATTATGATGATGAACCACATATATTTGTATACAAAATCATGCTGCTGTTTCATATCTGGTAGGAAGAGTGCTTTTTGAAATGTGGTAACTAATGGCAGCAGCAGTGTCATGGTGAAAAAGAGCGTATGCTGTGTTAACATCCATTTTTTCAAAATGACCCCGCTGAAAATGTATTCCTTTAGCCTATATGCCATTTTTATCTCATAGTGAGAATTAAGTTCGAACACATGCTTTACGGCCGCAATTTCTCTGTACTCCATACTAGTAGTCGAAACGGTGAATTGGTTTATGACGCACCAAACTTGTAGCAATATTTTTTAATATACACTGGATCTGGCATTACGTACAGATTTGCATTTTCGTCTACAGGGCAATAGTTTTGGATTTTATCATGACGGCCAGTATTAATATCAAGCAAACGACAGAAACCACGATTTGCTGGTCCCATGGCAGATATAATAGTTTTTATAGCTAATCCAGTATCATGACACCTCTATATTATATAAATCAATTTCTGCGAACTTCATCGCCACTGTAAGGAGCTACAGTAATTCATAAGCAACAGTTTGTTTCCATCTCGTGTTCATTTCTGCTAACATAAAGGCTAAGGTGTGTGTAGCCAGTTTGGCTACACCTTACTCCCTGCAAGCATCATGGTGGGTGTCCCCATCACTGTCTTTGTTGAATTATCATATTGTAGACCACGTTTTATTGCAAGTTCAGCCAACAACAGGAAAGCATGCTTTTCTTGATCTTTAAACGCATTTACCTACACTCAAATTACACATTACAGAAGTGTATAAGATTAAATTATAATATATGGCTTTTACTTTTAGTTGAAGAAATTTGAATACATCTTCTAACAAACCTGCATGAAATGTACAATTCCGAATTCTATGCTGCAATGTACCAATACTAGGAAGAGAATATTGTTGCCTGCAAAGTTGTTCATAGACTTTTGCACCACAAGCCATATACAATTTGAGAGCTCTCTGTACAGTTTCATCAGACCATTGATGTCCTCGATAGTTCTTGTATTTTAACATATGTATTTGATGACTATTCAAAACTGCTGCAAACTTTTCTTCAAGCTGTCGTAGTTGAGTTTTTAACAGAAGAATCTGAGCTTCAACAGCTCGTACTTTCTACTGCAGTCTTTGGAATTGCAAGTTGTTGGGATACAGATCTTCATCATTACTGGCTTGTGGCCTGTGTGAAACACACATTTATGGAAATTTTATAATTCATTTTGGTGGAAGTACCACATTTGCAGTAATTTCTTGCTAGAAGTTATATACAAAAGATTAAAAATAAACAACTGTACATACCTGATACCACATTTGGATGGTGTGATGGCCTGTTGAATTTCTTTAGGTTATTGCCATTATGTGACCTGTAAATGTTTCATATTATAACAATAGTGTTTAATAATGTTTTTAAATATACAAACCATCATCGGATATTTTTCTTTTACGACTTCCATTGTTAAGTTGTTCAACAGTAACTGTCGGAACAGCACTCTATTTCAACAACTTTTTTGTCTTTTCGGTTAAGTTCATATTGTGTACCATCAAAATGTGCCTGCGATTTATATTAATTTAGTAGTTGTACTTCCGGCGATTAAACATGTACTACGTACCTTACAAATACATGCTTTGGGAGACGAGGCGTATCGGGTTAATAAAGTTAATCCACAATTTTATTTTCGTTACATTGTTCTTATTACTAGAGATGTTAAACATCCGGTAACCACGTTCACTTCTGTTGTTACACCCAGGAACACAACAACCCGGTATTACTTTATCAATTTGTCTGTATCTATATGAAATTATTATGAAAACACAAATTGACAGCAAAAATTACCCAAATCACAGTCAAATTATTGGTGTTAACCCAGTTACTCCTGACGTCCTACAGGTAGGACGGCAAATTATAATTTTTTTGTAGACGTTACATTCAATGATTAAATGCGACATCTTGTGACAATATTCCCAAGTATTCGTTTTATCACGCGGGGGCGTTATTTGACGTTATTCGTTCGTTTTGCTGTACCGTCAAGTGATTTTAAAGTGTTGGAAAATGGCAGAATATAACGTAAATTTTGTAAGGTAAGTTTTTTTTATTATGGTAAAGTTTTAGATTCTGATTTCTTGTATAAAACAAAAGTAAACTGGTCAATGTTTGAAACTAACATGTTTATAACCTCAAAATTCATCCTCGATGTAGACTTTTTTCAAACTAAATTTCATGGTCCTTCATATAGTACGTTAGGAAACTACACTACTTGCCTTTTGTAAAATGTTGAATGTATGTATTTTTAATTTTACAGAGGCTTTACACTACGTGAAGCACTTTCTATGATTTAAGATGAGAACTTTAACCATCCAGAAGCGGATTTAATATTGTTACCTCCAGATGATGGCGCTGAGACTGACGAAGATTCAGGTGATGAGGATCAAATGTCGCCAGATAATTTACCATCCAGACAGTTACGATCTAACGCCGAAATCTGCGTATCATAGTCTAACGTAGAGAGCTTCGATGATGAAGACGATTTACCCTTGGTAAATTTTTATAGGCAAGCGCACAAAATTCAGCGGGTATATCAATGGATACCTGGTGATTTGCCATATAACGCAGATGAGCCTCATTCTGCACAAGAGTTCACGAAAAATGATGTGGAACTTCAACAAGCAAGTGAGGTAGAAAGTCCTTGTAATTTATTTTACAAATTCTTTGATGATGAAGTATTTGAGTTATTGGTTCAGCAATCGAATAATTACAGTGACAGAGATGAGAGCTTTTGTTGGAATTTTGATTCTCAGTGGATATGTGCCTTTACCTCGAAGGAGGTTATACTGGGAGAAAGATTTGGATACCCACAACCCACTTGTTGCCGGGGCTCTTTCCAGAGATCGCTTTGATTACATAATGAAAGTATTTCATATGGCTGACAATGATCGGTTAGACAAGGCCGATAAATTTGCGAAAGTTAAGCCATTATTCGATTTGAAGAATAAGCGTTTTTTGAAATTTGCCAATGTTGAAGAGACCCCTAGTGTGGATGAAGCCATGATGCCTTATTTTGGACGACATGGCTGCAAACAATGGATACATAAATAAATACATAAATTGGTTTGAACCAAGGCGTATCCACAAATATATCCCCTGAATATAAAGAATTTGGAGTAGGAGGAGGTTTCTTACATTGATGCGCTGAGAAGCAACTGGGAAAACGAAAAATTTCATTTGTTTTTTGACAATTTTTTTACCAGCATGACCCTGATGGAGCAGCTATCCGCACGAAATATTAGTGGAACAGGTACAATACGGAGTAATAAGATACCGAGGAACCCTTTGAAAACATCCAACGAGCTGAAAAAACGTCAAGAGGTACTCATGACAGCCGTATAGACAAAGACAAAGGGTTGACGATTCTAAGTTGGGATGACAACAGCGTTATATGTTTGTGTTCCAATGCAGTTGGTGTATATCCTATTCGTCAGGTAAAGAGATATTCTCAAAAAGAGAAAAAGAATATTACCGTACCATAACCCCATATGGTGCAACAGTACAATATGAATATGGGAGGTGTAGACAGATCCGACCAAAATATTAATCTATATAGATCTGGGATTAGAGGAAAAAAGTGGTATTTTTCAAACAGGATCCCATTGCATCGATATGTCCACGCAAAATGCCTTTCAGATACATAAATATCAAGGAGGTTCCATGGACCATTTGATGTTTCGCAGATCTATTGCAAAATCAATGTTGCAAACCAATTGAAAAAATTCGAGGGATTATTCAACCGAAAGACAGAGTCAAAGGGAGAACTGCGATTCCAGGTTCGACAGACTCGATCATATGGTGGTACCAATCGAAAAACAAATTAAATGTCGTCATTGTCATATGAAAACGACAACAAAATGCAAAAAATGCGATGTTGGTGTTCCTGTGCGCTGTTTTGTCGAATACCATACTAAATAGTACCTTGAGCTCCTGACGTCCTACATGTAGGACCGTCTTTTTTTTGTAAACTAGATGTCTAATTTTTTTTTGTTTTTTCTTAAACTTATATTTTGATGATATTAAACTCATTCTCCATAAACAAACATTGTAGAATTATTTATTGATGTTCAGGAATAAGTGGGTTAATTTAGTTTCTTGTAAATATAGTGTAAATAAAAATATAGAGTGTTATAGAGTCACGGCAAAATCTTTTCCGTTGTGGGGGTGAAATTGTTAGAGAGAGACAAACTTAACATACCAACTTCCATAATAACCCTGATAATTACAAATGATATATCTATGTTAGTGAAATACACGTTGTTGGGTTGTTAGAACTGCCGAATAAATTACAATGTTGTCAGCTCTTCTGTTTACACATAACTTCTAATTTTGACGTTTTCCACATTTTGAGATTTTCGATTCGTGTGGCTTGCATTGTTCAAAATGTTACAATTGCTTAATCATCGCAAAAGATCTAAGAACTGTTAAAAGTATTGTTACTTACTTGAGAACGAGTATTTCCATCAAAACTAATTTTCAAAATAAATGTAAACAATATAACCTAAGTATTATGTTGACGTCGAATTTCATACGTTTGGCAACAATGTCAAGTGCTGACGTTTATCCCCTCATTGGAAAAGAGTTTGCCGCGACTATAATAACATTAAACTGTGCGGTGTAACGGGGTCCCCTAAAACACTGTACTGAAAATAAGATTCCAGCGCCGAAGTGACGAATCGCTCAACTAAAAATATTGACATTAAATTTTGTTTATCTATGTTCATATTGGTGTGTTATGTTGTGTGGATACTTTATTTATGTTAAATCATTACAGTAAAAGAAAAAGAGTAAATTATTTGCAGTGAACGTGTACTTTTGATAAAATGGGTATGTAAGTGTCTTCTTTTACATATTCTAATACAGCAACAATAAACAAAGTTGTATACGTCAAGGTTACGTTTATACATAATTATTTTTTAGGCAAAATGGCAAGATTAAGTATTATCTAGAATACATGGAATACCTGAGAAGTACGAATACTTCAAGATGTGTCTATGAGGGAGAAGAGGTGTTAAATGCTGGGCGTATTTTATTATATGGGAGGCTAAACTCTGCAACTCCTGTTTGGGGTCGGAGTTTCGCAAATATTGATTGAAGCACTCCGTATTAAATCTTGTTTTTGTTTAATCTTAAATTAAATGCAATGTGGACTGTAAATTTGTTGTACATCTTTATTCAGTTATGAACATGATGCAGTACAATGCAATAATAAGAAAAACTGTCAAAATCTCCTTTTTTTTAATACATCTCGCGGCGCACGCGGCAGTCGAGTTGACAAAAGCCGATGTTACCACTGCTAATACTTTTTATACAAATATAGAAAACCTATATGAAGTATAAACATATCGCCCCCCTTGAAAGGGTAGACTTTCAAAAGAAAACATTTTGCTATTAGTAAAAAAAAACAATATTTGAAGAGTCTTAACAGACCAACATAACAAACTAAAATGCATTACATAAAAAAAAGAAAAAAACGGCATATTTAAATTAGTCAACTATAAGTCCGGTATCACTCGACAGGTAACAAGTAAACCTTGGTTACGGCACGTTTCTGTCTTGGTTTTTACCGACACTACGCGAGTTACCGAGTCCTTACCTGGATGTACCTCTAACACTCTTCAAAATGGCCAGGTTGTAGAAGGTGTGTCGTCATGAAGTAGCACAATGGATCCGATTTTGATGTTGTGATCAGAGGATTGCTGCCATTTGCTATGTTGTTGAAGGAGGTGGAGGTATTCTTTGCGCCATCTCGACCAAAAGTGCTGTCCGGTGAATAGTAAATGGCGGTAACGTCTAACATAGTTAACCTTTGTGTTTTCTTTCGGGAACTGCAGTTAGGGTTTGACCAATGAGAAAATGACCTGGTGTTATTACGTCGAGGTCGTGCGGGTCAGAGGGTAAGGGAATAAGAGGTCTCGAATTTAGGATTGCCTCGACTTGTGTGATAAACGTATAAAATTCTTCATATGCCAGTTTGACACCGTTAAGCACTCGCATCAGGTATTGCTTACGTTATTTGACCGCAGCCTCGTAAAGCCCTCCAAAATGAGGAGATCTCGGCGGTTTAAATCGCCAATTTATAGTTACAGCCGTGATGTAATTTTGAAATTTTGGAGCCGTGCAATTTTTCCAATTGAAATAAGCTCGTTATTACTCCCGATAAAATTTGTCGCGTTATCTGAAGATATCTCTGTACACATACCTCTTCGCGACACAAAACGCTTAAGTAAGCTTAAGAATCCGTCACTTGTAGCGTCACTTACAAGTTCTAAATGACAGGCCTTTGTTGCTAGACAAACAAATACACAAATATACGCCTTGATCATTTTATTGGTATGGGTCTTACCATCTTTTAGTTCAAAAGGACCTGCATAGTCAATAGCTACTGAAGAGAAAGGTTGAGAAGAAGTTATTCGGGCACTTGGCTAATTTTAGAAGGTTTGTTTTTACAGCATCTGACACATTTGCGAATAAATGACTTTATTTGTTGTTTGGCATTAACTGGCCACAATTTTGACGCACATGTGAGAGCGTGCAATGTAAACCACCGTGAAATGAGCGATTGTGTTCATTGTTTATTACCAATTAGGTAAAAGCGTGCTTAGCAGGTAAAGCGATAGGGCATTTAAAATTATACTCATAATTTGAGTTTTTGAGTCGACCGCCTACGCGGATTAGACCGGTTGAATTTAAAAAAGGTGCCAAGGATTTTAAGTTACTTTTAGCTGGTATTCGTTTTTTATTTTTTAAACAATGAATTTCTGCTGCAAACGATTGCAACTGGACTACTTTAGTTAGAGCAATTTTACTCTGTTCAACTTCAGTTACTAACAGTTTTCCAAATAGACGATTTTCTAAAGATACCTTCAGGTTGTGTGAAAATTTAAAGCAAAGAGAAGTTATGCGTATTAATTTATTTATATCGGAGTATCTGCCAAACATATCACAATCAATATGTTGAGTGTTAAGAAAATATTTGTTTTCTGAAGTACAGCGTGCTGATTTTGAAAAATTTACAATGTTTGAGTTTTTAGGCCATTCGCACTTACCAATTAAGAATTGCAACCAGAGATCGGAATTAACTATATTTTTAAGAGTTGCTCCGCGTGATATTATATCAGCTGCATTTTGTTCGCTGGCTATATGATTGCAATCTATTAGATTAGTTAATCGCTGAATCTCGGCAACGCTATAAGAAATAAATGTTTTCTATGTCTTTAGTTCGTTAGCTATCCAGCATAAAACAATTGTGCTGTCCATCCACAGAAATATTTTATTTATGTCAAGTTTAGAGCTTGCTTGCATTTATAGATTAGCTTAGCGAGAAGTAACTCCCCTAAAAGCTCTAAACGAGGCAGTGATAAGGCCTTAAGGCGACTAGCGCAGCACCTTACACATAATAAGCGACTAGATTTGGCCACCTTCGTCTACCGATCTGGAAAGGAAATGAAAGGGCTATGTATTTCATTCCCTCCCCAAGGGGGATGGCGGGCTGCTCGAGCTTTCCAAGCTCCTTCAGCCACAATCATGGATTCCCAGCATACATGCATACATTACGTATATATGCATGGTGGGATTAAGGATGGGTGTGGTCAGGATAGGATCGGAAGGAACGGAGTTAGGGCTCTGAGGGGGAAATACCACCTCAGCATTCGCCTAAGTAGCCGCACATGGTGTGAATATATGCAGTGACCATGCCGCTACATGTGTATGAGGAAAACCCCCAGAAAAAACCTCATACAAGGTAGACGATAACGGGAATCTAACCTATTACCTCCCGAATGCTAAGCAGATCGTGTCACCACTACCCTACCAGCTCGGTCTACCGATCTGAAATAAACGCAACGAGCATACGCTCGTTCGATACTATCTGCAAACCCTTGTACTAAAACGTGACGAGGGATGTGTAGAGTATCGATTCGCATAATTTCATTTTAAGTTCCATCCAATCGTTGTACAAAGAAAGGGGTACACTTTCATCCCACTCAATATTAAGTTGCCAAAGACGCTGCAATATTATCTTTGCACGAATAGTTATTGGACCGAGTAGACAGAGGGGATCAAAAATCCTAGTAACGAATGAAAGTATACTTCTCTTTGTACCCTTTTCATCTGCTATAATAGTTTCAGAGTTATACTCAAAATTATTGAGCTGGGGTATTCAACACACGCCTAATGTTTTTACACTGGAATCATTAGTGATTACATATTTATTATTTATTGCGACCGAATCTTGACTAATATCATCAAGAACTTGTTGAGTATTGGATTGAAACTTGCGAAGTTCGAATTTAATTTTGCCAAAATATCACATATATTTTTTCTTAATAATATTTAATATCTGTAGAATCTGTTAAAAGGTCATCTACATAAAGATCTGAAGCTATTATACTGCTTTCGAGAGGATGCGATTCTGAATTCTGCAACAAGCAAGAGTTGAAATATGACTAGCACTAGCCGTACGGTAGGTATTCGTGTTAAGTTGAAAATAACCAACTTTATCGGTAATTGAGTCACGCCAGACTATGCTCTGTAAGTTTCGTTCGTCGGAATGTATAAGAATTGCACGATACATTTTAGCTACGTCGCCAATTAGAACAGTATTGTTTTCTGAACCGTAATAAAATCGAGAATAAATCTCCTTGAATTGTAAGACCAACCCTTAAGACATTATTTAAAGATAAATTATTTGACGTTTGACACCTTGTGTCAAAGACAACGCACGTACAAGTTGTGGTGCTGTCAGGTTTCTCTATACTGTGATGTGGAATATAATAAATAAAGGTTTTCGATTCGGCTTCTCGTGATATTTCGGCCATGTGATTTAAAGCTTGGTATTCTTTCATGAATTCCTTATAAGACTGTTCAGGTTTGGGGTTTTTTGATAACCGTATTTCAATAGCGTTGAACCTATTTAATGCGGTTTGTTCAGAATTACCGAGTTGGACAAAATTATTTTTTAATGGTAGTCTAACAATGAACTCATTTCTACTTGTGGTTTGGACAAAATTCTCTTAACACTCTATTTCTTCTGCTGCCCAAGTGGTGCGCAAAGTGGGTTGAATTTCTTTAACTGACCAAAATTGTTCCAGATTTTTATTCAAAGTTTCATAAGAAAATAAACAATTTGACAACAATGCTTCAGCTTTTCGAAGTTTTAATTTGCTGTAAGGAATTTTTCCTGCTACTACCCAGTCTAGTAAAGTTTTTTGAACGGTGGGCAATGATTTCCCTAATTTGATTTGTCCTACACAGAGAAGGTCAAAAAATGTTTCGCAGCCAAGAAGCATGCCAATATCTGAAAGACAATTGTAAGTAGGGTCAGCCAAAGAAAGTTCAACAGGAAGATTTAAACCGGTGCTATCAAAATATGTTTGTGGCGTATGGCCAGTTATGGCGGGCAAAACGAGAAAACTTAGCTTGGATTTCAACTTTGTATGTTGTGATGAAATACTCTACATGGTACGCGATTTTTATCGTTATCAAAAGCGTTTACAATTGCAGTGGACAATAAAACAAACGAGTTATTATTTTGAGAACTGCTGGACATAACAGTTCGAGTGTCGGTTGAATTATTTATATAATTATTGTTAAATTGATGCAACATAGTTGCGTGACGTTGCTTGCAATGTTTACAACTAGACGATTGGCAAACCGATATTTTGTGCCCAAATCTCAGACAGTTTATGCATAACCTTTGTTTCTTTGCTAAGTTAAGACGATCGATAGGTGTCAATGCTTTAAATTTTTCACAATAGTAAATAAAATGTGACCCTTTGCAAACTGGACATTTTGGCCCATAGTTGTTACTTTAGAGTTTGCTGTATAAAAACTTCGAGAACCGGGAGCCCTTTTATTTACTTGAGGATTAAAGGTCACTTTTGTATCTACCGTTTCCAAGAGCTGACAACGTTGCATCAAAAAATTGTTAAAATCGTTAATTTTTGGTGAACTTATATCTTTCGAGAAAATTTCCCACTTTCGCTTTGAATTGACATCTAATTTTGAAACTAACGAGAAAATTAGTGTGGTACTCCACTGTTCAACATTTTCGCCAAGGGATTCAAGAGAGCTATAATTTTTAAAGAAAGTGTTAGGTAGTTGCCCGAGGGCTGAATGATAATCCTTTGGTATCGCGGGAATATCCATTATTTCTTTTAAGTGGGCATTTATTATTATTTTTTATTTTGACAACGTTTTTCTATTAATTCCCAAGCTGTTGTATAATTGGCATCAGTAGAAGCCAAAGAAGCAATGATATTTTTAGGTTTACCTTTGAAAGATGATTCCAAATAATAAAAACGATGTACATCTGAAGACCCACTAAACTCTGGTAATGATAAAAGTGGTAGTCTTGCGGCTAGTAAGCGTCAGCTGATCGCCCGATGTTGTCCCACCTGTGTTTATCGCGAGTTGATCTACTGATGGCCCCGAAGATCCAACACCACCCGCACCCCCTAACGAGGCGCGGGCTGCCAGTGAATTTGTATAAAAGACATCAATCACTGTTTGTGCCTGGGATGTCATCATGCAATATTTACGTTCAAAGTTTTCTCACTCGATTTCGTTTTCGTAATCGTTGAAACTATCCGGAAAATCACTTAAAACGAGCTCCTCAAATTGTAATTGTATAGTTTCAAATTTACTGAGAACTGGCTTAATATAGTAGCACCGGGGAGAGGTGTCTCACGGCGGTCTCGAGAATGGGGATATAATTATTACTGTGAAATGCATCTGTTTCCCTTTATCGTAGTGCGAAGTTCCCACTTAAAGAAAGACGGGTTATATAATATATGTCTGCCATATATTTTAAATGCGGAACTTAAAAACGTATGTCGATTCTAAAGTCGAAGCGCAAATTATTCTTCATATTTCGTTTCGTATAATCGCATCGTATTTTGACAGCGCGGCTTAAATTTGAAAATAACCTAGGAACATTGACGATGTTTTGTTGGTATTCAAAATTACTAACTATATGAACCAATAACGCCATACGTTTTTAAAATCTTAAACCATGTTTTACTAAAAGATGAGTCATAAGACACCTCTGACCGGCCCGACCATACCTTCTAACCGGTTTTTCAACAGCATTATCGAATCAGCTGATTTGTTGAATTTACCTAAAAATGTTTGAAATTGAGTGAGTTCTGATTTAATTTGACGTCGAGCACTTTTTAACTTTTTTAAGTCAACTTCAGGATTATCTTCTAAATCAGACATTATTTATGTATTTTTTTTTTCAATACAATTTCAAGGCAATAATAACAATTTTACCTGCTACTTTAGAGGTGCGTGGACCTATTGATATATATATATATATATATATATATATATATATATATATATATATATATATATATATATATATATATATATATATATATATTACCATGTATTTCACAAACGGAGATTATTTTTGAGCTTTTTGAACCAGAAAAACCACGGTTTTTGCTAAAAATATGTGATATTATGTGACAATAATACGAGACTACGTGAATAATGTGGGCACTATAAAATAGTATGTAAATACGAGTTGTTGTTAACAAGTCGCTGTTAAATCATGCAATAACACCTGTTCAATGCGAAATACCATATGTATGAAACTAAATTTGTGCTCTGAAATACCATCTACGAGTGTGGTTTGACGGAAGAGTGAATTTTCAATAAAAAAACTTGTTTTAAGGCAAAAACATATTTTGTTTTTCTACATAATTTCCTTTTAATCCTATACACTTATTCTAACGGCTTTCCAACTTTTTTAAACCTTCAGAAAAATAATTTTTTGGAAACTCTGCAAAATATGCATCCATTGCTTTCATTACTTCTTCATTTTTATGAAATCTCTGTTCTCCGAGCCACTTCCTCAAGTTTGGAAACAAGAAGAGATCACTTGGAGCCAGATGTGGCAAATATGGAGGATGGAGCAGCAATTCATAACCAAATTCAATTAATTTATTGGATGCAATAACGGACGAATGAGAGGTCGTTCTATCAAGATGGAAAAGATCTTTCTTTTTGTTTAAATGTTGTCGTTTCTTTCTTAATTCCACATCAAAGCGTGTTAATAAGTTGGAATAACATTACCCAGTTATCGTTCTGCCCTTCTGTATGTAATAAATAAGGATTACCCCTTGAGAGTCCGGAAAGACCGTGACCATAACTTTGTTGGCAGAAAAAACGGTTTTTGCCTTTTTAGGGGTACGATGATCCGCAGAAGTCGATTGTTTCGACTGCATTTTCGTCTCATGGGTGTAATGGTGAATCCACGGTAACATATCGACGAAAGAATTCGCTTGGATTACGCTTGAACTTAACCAAAGAGTCACTTGAAATCGAAACACGTGTATGCATTTGTGTTTCTGTTAACAAACGCGGTACCCATCTTGTACTTAACTTTTTCATATTTAAATATTGATGCAAGATATTATGCACAGTTCATTAGCTCTCTCTCGCACTTTAACTCGACGATCACTTTTTATGATGGAACTGACTGTATCTATTGTTTCTTCAGAGGCAACCGTATTCGATGGTCCTGGACGTCCCGCATCTTCCGTCTCCACATGGCTACTTTTAAAAGCAGCAAACCACTTACAAAGCATACTATCTTGTCTTGTTTGATTGACTGTCAAACATAAAGTAACTAACGGATTTGCACGAAATTTTGACAGCGGGCTTCTAAAAGATGGCTGAAGTATGCAACATAATATCGACACATTAGGGTTGTCAACTTTTGAAAAGTCACACTTCCGTCAAACCAGTCTCGTATTTAGTTAAAATTACGAGAACAATCTAGACGAGAGACTATGCAGTCTTTTATGCAAAATGTGATTTTCGAGTACCTATATTAAGGTAAAAATAACAATATAATAGAGGTTATAGTAACAAAATGCACGAGACAATACTTGAAATTCGTTAATGGAAAGGCATGGAAAGGACTGACCTTTTAATTTGCTGATTTTTCGGTTTCTAGATTCCAATACTCCGAAATGCAAGCCAAAATGCCATGTTTTGACGTGAAAAATTTCGATATTTTGCTGCTATCCGGCTCGATGGATCAATGTTTGGGGTCGGAGGTTCGCAAATATTGATTGAAGCACTCCGTATTCAAACTTTTTTTGTTTAATCTTAAATTAAATGCAATGTGGACTGTAAATTTGTTGTACATCTTTATTCATTTATGTGAACATGATGCAATACAATCATGGATATTAATACGTAGTAACTGGATAGGAAATGCCAAAGAGGGCGTTGAGAAAATAAGCGTGTAGTTATGCAACCCACTAGTTAAGGTATTCATATCTCTCTTTAACACACAGTGGCCTTATACGGCTGTAGCGATAAAGCATTTTACATATTTAATTAAGCGCGATTTAATCAGAATAAGAACTTTGAATGCAATTTTGGTAAATAAACACAATTTGATACTTTTAAAATAGCTTTGTATTAAAAATTATTATTAATTTTATTAAATACATAAATAAAAGTTTACCTCGAGATTCGAACCTGACCTGTACTTTGCTAGAGTACCGCGCTACCAACTACGCCACCAAGGTTCAAGCCCCAAATGGTAGCGCGGTACTCTGCAAAGTACAGGTCGTAGGTTCGAATCCTACTGAGATAAACTTTTATTTATGTATTTAATAAAATTAATAATAATTTTAATTACATATTTACCTTTGAACTTATTCGTTCATAACAAAAAACTTATAATAATCTTATAATAGCGTTGTATTAATTCTATTTTCACAAACTTAAAAACTAAACTTAAAAGTTAAACTTAAAAACTAACAATTTTGAAATAAAATTAGTTTGGGCACGTTTTTGAATCTCCCCTGTATAAAAAAGAGATACGCAAATTTTTGCAAGTTCATTTTAGATTTGAAATCAAGCTGACACTTTTATTAAGAGTAAAATTTTCTGAGAAATCTAAATTAAAAAATGTTTCCATTTGTGTCCAAATGTACGCCCGTCCCTGTATACAATAAAATATTTAAGTTATTGCTTGTGTTTAAACCAATTACCTACTTTTTGAGGAACTGAATTAAAATGAGCTGCCAATTAAACAAAATTTGCTTAATGGTATTTAATTATAAATTAATCACACTTTGTTTTGATCTTTAAAAGCATAAACATTGTGCAACAAATATAAATAAAACTATTCAATTAAACAATGTAATATAATATTACATTTTGTTAATTATTGCTTACCTGTTAAATGTTATTGGAGATCTCTTGTTATCGTTTTCTAACAAATTAAGAAGCATTTTCTACACATACGTTTATACCAACGGTTAAAAACGGAATAAGAGTAACACACACACACGCACGCACGCACGCACGCACGCACGCACGCACGCACGCACGCACGCACGCACGCACGCACGCACGCACGCACGCACGCACGCACGCACGCACGCACGCACGCACGCACGCACGCACGCACGCACGCACGCACGCACGCACGCACGCACGCACGCACGCACGCACGCACGCACGCACGCACGCACGCACGCACGCACGCACGCACGCACGCACGCACGACACGCACGCACGCACGCACGCACGCACGCACGCACGCACGCACGCACGCACGCACAGCACGCACGCACGCACGCACGCACGCACGCACGCACGCACGCACGCACGCACGCACGCACGCACGCACGCACGCACGCACGCACGCACGGACACGGACGCACGCACGCACGCACGCACGCACGCACGCACGCACGCACGCACGCACGCACGCACGCACGCACGCACGCACGCACGCACGCACGCACGCACGCACGCACGCACGCACGCACGCACGCACGCCACACACACACACACACACACACAACACAATATAATATATATATATATATATATATATATATATATATATATATATATATATATATAATATGTACTAGTTGTATGAGGTATAAGCTGCAATTATTGAGAATTGAAAAATCTAGTTACCCGTGCAAAACAAATTGTTGTTCATTAAATAGTGCATTATTTTATTTGTCAATTGCAGTTTAGTTTGTGCAATTCGGTTGAGTAGTGTCTGAGAAATAGTCCATAGAAGAAGCTTCTGTTATCGAAAAAATGGAATTATCACGAGAGAACTTTCGGATAACGATTTACTATGATTTCAAGAAAGGCTTGATGAGCGCGTATGAGTGTGAGGAAAGTTTAAAGTCGACATTTGGGGTTCTCGCACCATCTGGAAACATGAAGATGAGGAAACCCCTACGATGGTGAAAAAACAAGGACCAATGAACAAAGTTATGTACGCAGTATTTTTTAGAAGTACGGGTTTGGTGGCCGCAATTAAATTAGAAGATCAGAAGACAGTTACCGCTAAATGGTATGGTGAAAATTGTTTGTCTACTGTGTTCAGAAAAGTGCCAGGAAAGGGAATCATGATAACGCGTCGTCCCATACAGCAGGGACAACTGTTCAGTATTTAGCAGAAAACAAAATTAAAATTATAGAACATCCTCTTTACTCACCGGATTTGGCGATGTACGATTTCTGGCTATTTTTTGAGCTCAAAAAGCATTTGAGAGGGAAAAGGTTCCAGTCAGAAGTGTTTTTTTGATAGTATCCCTAATGGCAGCTGGTTGAACGCTTTTAAACTATGGAAGAAGAGAATGGTTAAGTGCATTATTGCAAATGGCAATTACTTTGAACATATTTAAAATGAAATTTCTAAAAACTTGTATCAATCTTTCTATTCTCAATAATTGTAGCTTGTCCCTCGTATATATATATATATATATATATATATATATATATATATATATATATATATATATATATATATATATACCGGGATATCAACAATGAATGACCGAAAAAAACTGCTTTTTACAGAATTTTTATCAAAAGTTTATTCCAAGTTACTAGTGAAATTAGGCACAAATATTTATTTTATCTTCGATTGACATTTCATAAACGTACATAGATTTTTCCTTTTTCAATTATTCTTTTATCTACATTTGTATTACAATAAAATAGTTTTTTTCAAAACTTATTAATAAATTAACCAGGACTTTCAAGGTAAATTTATTCGTGTATTTTATGCCTTTTTCGTAAATAAATTTTTTTAGGTTAAATGCCTTTTACTGTGGAACAAGACAAGTTTATTTTGGAAGCTTATTTCCGAAACGGCGAAAAAGATGTAGATGGAAACTGGAAGTATTCAGTACGATTATGTGTTGAAGAATACCAACATCACTTTCAGAACATCGAATTAGGTGATGATGTTTTATGCCGACACATTCGAAGAATTGTTAGTCGTTTTCATGAGCATGGTAATGTTTGCAAGGGAAAATCTACGGGTCGCACAACTGTACTTACAGAGGAAGTAGTGGAAAATGTACGCACACATTTGGAAAGAAGTCCGACAAAACCTTTACGACAATTGGCCCAGCAAACAGGTAATTTTGCATTACACAAAACATGGTTGACATGAATGTGTAAGCAATAAAATAAAAAGAATCTTAAAAACCAAAACATTACATAAGTAAAGTTGGATTGACAACATTGTACATATTTCAATATAAGCAATTGTTACAGGTCTTTCTTATGGTACATGCCATAAAGCAGTCAAACGTCAACTACATTTTCATGCTTACAAAATAACGGTTGTGCAAGCATTACTACCTTTAGATTTTCAAAATCGTTTAGAATATTGCCGATGGTTCAACAACAACTTGAGAGATGACGAAATACTAAACTTAAGTTTCTTTACGGATGAAGCTTGGTTCCATTTATCTGGTTATGTGAATTCGCAGAATTACCGTATGTGGTCAGCACAAAATCCACACGTTTTTGAAGAAACTACTTTACATCCTGTGAAAATAGGTGTTTGGGCTGCTATGTCACGAAGAAGAATTGTAGGTCCCATTTTCTTTGAAGATACAGTAACTGTGGCTCGATACAAAACTATTTTGGAACCTTTCATTGATCAACTGTACGATGACGAGCTCCAACATGTATATTTTCAGCATGATAACGCAACAGCTCATACAGCTAATCAAACACTGACTTTTTTACGTGAACATTTTGATGAAAGAGTTATAAGTGCGGGAGTTTGGCCCCCAAGATCACCTGACCTTACTCCACTGGATTATTTTCTATTTGGACATTTAAAAAATAAAATCTACAAGACACGCCTTCATACAGTTGATGAATTAAAAAATACAATAACTGACGCAATCCAAGATACTACAGAAGCTCAATTAATAAATGTATTTGAAAATATGAAACGAAGAGTAGATGCCTGTAATGCAAACAATGGTGGTCACTTTGAAATTGTTTTATAGATAATTGCCAAGTTTAATTTTATTTTTTTATTTTTAACTGTAATATAAACATATAAAAGACCATTCATTCCAACGGGTAGTGAGGTGTGCGTCGGGATATCGTTATATTTGTATGTAAATAATATTGTGCACTAATTGAAAATCTTTACTCATTATTTACTATACTTTAGCTGAATTTATCTCATTTACATGTACGTTTGAGATCTAAAAAAACAATGCATTATTAATTCATTATTTGCTGTGTTTTAGATCAATATATACAGATTTGAGTTATCTTCAAAAACAATAGGTACATCATAAAGTAGACATGGTGACTAGTTCCATATGAGAAGGACTAAATCAGTGGTATATAATCTGAAATAAGTTTTTGTTCAAAAATTAGAATGCAATGCAAAAGTGATATCTAGCATTAAGTTAAATAAGTTCTTTTTTTCCATTGTAATGTATTTGTGATGTTCACCAGTGTGCATTCGAAGGTGGTCAGCAAAAATGGTGTACCTGACTTGTGTTGAATATGTTGAATGTATGCATTTATAATAAACTAACCAGTCATACATGTAATTTGTTTTCACTAATATTGTTTAACAAATATATCATACATTGATTTCTGATTAATGACAAATTCATTTTAAAAATTCATTTAAATGTCATTGTATAGGTAACATCATTCAATATCACTCCCTTTTTTAAATATTCACTCTCCACATATTCACACACTTTCTTCGAGTTCTCAGCTGTAATTTTTTTCAATTCTTCATTGCCAATTGCTTAACACCTTCCATTTGAAATGTCATATTCCTCACTGCTATCCGATTTTTCAATGGGATTTAATTCAGAGTGGTACAAAGGGAGACGAAGGACAGCATGAGCATTTTCAACTAGTAGCTTGTCTAGAACGGTTTCTTCAGCAACACATTCTTGTAATTGGGATAATGGCATTATCATCGTTCCTTCTTTTTATTTTTTCATAAATTGGTACACATTGTAGATAATTGCCGCCCTTGGCTATGAATTACCTTTCGATTATTCATTTTCAACCTGACAACAAAATTCATACATTATTGCCTATTTCAAACCACTCATGTCAATATAAACAAAAAGATCATTAAACGCTCATCTAAACAGTTTTTACTCTCTAAACTGTACATTATTCTCCTAAACAAATTGAGGTTAAAAAGCAAAATTTGTTTTAAACATTACTTTTAGTATATAAAAGCACTTTCAAAACTTCAATTTGACGAGTAAATACCACGTATTGGGTTAATACACCAGAAATACGCCTTGGAAATCCAGAAAATCTGTAATATCAATTAAAAATAATAAATGATAATTTTTAACCAAATTTTTACATACCTTATAACAATTTCCCTTTAGTCTTAAGAAAGACTAAATTACAATTATTAAAGTTTTTGTACGTCTACATAATACGCAATTCGTCATTCACCAAAGTTTCTGTCATTTATGGTAGTATTTATTTTAATATCTGCATTTACGCCACTGGACATAGCACAATTTTCATTTTAAGGATGCGGAACAGTAGTACTGTTCTAGGAGCGGCACGGTCAAACAATGATGATCGCACTGTAATATATATATATATATATATATATATATATATATATATATATATATATATATATATATATATATATATATATATATATATACAGGGTGTTTCATTAAGGCTGGCCACCGGCCATATTTCAGAAACTAGTGGACATAAAAGTGGAGAAAAAATTCATTATAAAAGTCGCCACGAGAAAATCCTGGAAATTATTTTTAAGTTCCGTAATTCATCGCAAGGGGGCGCAATTGAAAATTAAAAAATAAAATTATAAATTTCTCCGAAAATTCCCACATTAAGGCATACCTTTGGTAACATCGTTAGAAAGCTTAGACAATTCTGCATCATTTTGGTCAAGACTCATTGGCGTACCGACCTTAATAAGAGTGGGGGAAGCTATTTGAATGTGTAATCATTTAAATCGCTGTAATTTTTAAACGACTTATCCGATTGTAGTAAGCCTAGGCTTGTTTAGAAGAAAAAGGTAAGTACTTTTAAATGTCGCATCCATTGGTACGCGATAGCTCATAATAAAATTGTTAGAGGGCGCAATTTGTAATAATACCAGTTTTTTTGATTTTATTCAGAAAAATTAAATCATACGGTATAATTATGACATCATAAGCGGAAAGTAGCTTAAATTTGTAACAAAAAACGTAAATAACGCAATTTGATATCTTTATTTGTTCCAGAGTTATGGCGAAAAGAAGACTTTTAACCGTTTAATTTAATAATTGATTGTTGCTATGGTTTCTTAAGGTGTATAGGTTGGATTAGTAATGAGGTATATCTGCATTGCATCCAATAAGTTGCTGTTAGCAGTCACACTTCATACTAGGTATGTTGTTACTAAGGTCAAATCATAAGCAAGTTCAAAATTTGGAGCGTGTTTAAGAAACGGCATACAACATATTCAAATAATGATTGTTTTGTTATAATAAATGTAAATCATCTATGAAACAACTGTTTATATAATACAAGTGAAAACTATTAAATTTCAATTAATTGTCACTGGCCGTTTTGTAAACAATAAACTATTAATTCTTCTTCCAGTACGAAACAGCTTTTCGATTTCGTCTAGTGGAATCGAATTTATTGCAACTTTCAATTCGGTTGGTAATAACATTAGAAATCGCTCTCGGGATAGTGTTGGTCTCGTTTCGTAAACAATATCTTTTATTCTTCCACAAGTAGAAGTATTTCTAATACAGTTATAAATCACGGCGGATCTAGGTGGCCATGAGAAACAAATACCCTGTTCCCATCCAGCGATTTGGGTACTATAACATTTAAGAAATTCACGGACTCTTCGGGAATAGTGTGAAGGACATCCATCATGTTGATACCACAGAGATCTACGTCAAGGGAATGTCTTCTAAAAGATTGGGCAAGTCATTTTGTAAAGTTTAAATAAGATTCACCATTTAGGTGTCCATGAAACAAATGGTTCGATAATTCTGTCACCTAAAACACCACACACAAATTTACATCATCTGTTTTGGTGATCCACTTCGCGCATCCAGTGAGGATTTGTTTACAATAATGCATATGTGCAAATTAACTCTGCCGCAGCTAGTAAAAGTAGCCTCATCGGTCCATAAAACTTTGGAAAGGAATCGAAGATTTTACTACACATGTCTCTCAGCCAATAGCAATAGTCGAGCCGCCTGTCAAAATCAGTGTCTGATAAAGCCTGGTGTAAAACTAGATGATAAGGATGCAGCTTAAAATCCCTTAAAATTCTGAACACAGAAGCAACACTTACACCTAGTTGTGTGGAAACCTCCCTGATGCTTACGTGAGGCTCCGATTCTACGTACGCAAGAACATTAATACTATTGTCTTCATTTCTTATGCGACGTCTTCTGACAGGAAGTGGAATACGTCGTACATTTCCTGTTTGTCTTAAACGTGTTGCCATTCGCCGAAACACTTTTCTAGTGTAGTGCCTTCGATCAGGATATCTGATAGCGTATTGTCGTTCCGCAATAGCTGCATTTTGAAAACCTTCATAATACACGGCAAGCATGTCGTAAGCCTCGGCATTGGTATACGACATTTTTGAAGGATAGCACTAATTTCTGATAAGGTACAATGAAACCCAAAACTAATGAAGGAAAAAATTTTTACAGCACAACATCAATCAAAATTAAGTAAGTTGACAACTATTTCAATTTATTTACCTCCATGGAAACGAGCCGACTTTGTTCCGCAGCAAATTAGATTATTATTTTAAAACACACCACATCAGAATTATGCCTTAAAAGTTTTATATGATGTTATAAACGTACAGAAGAAGAATTAATAGTTGTTTTTTACAAAACGGCCGTCAATTTGAACATTTATAGATTTTCACTAGTTTTTTAACAGTTGTTCATGATTTTGTACCATTCTATTGAAAAGTTTCTTAAACAAAATCAATCATTACTTTGATATCGTTGTTATGGCCCGTTGGCCTCTAAACACGCTCCAAATTTTGCAATTTGCTTAGGTTGGACTAGTCCTAAGCCTAGATAGAGTGTGAAGGGAGGCACAGACTATGATAAATGCAGATTCCTCATTACTAATCCAACCTATACACCTTAAGAAACCATAGCAACAATCAATTATTAAATTAAACGGTTAAAAAGTCTTCTTTTCGCATAACTTTGGAACAAATAAAGATATCAAATTGCGTTTTTTACGTTTTTTGTTACAAATTTAAGCTACTTTCCGCTTATGATGTCATAATTATACCGTATGATTTAATTTTTCTGAATAAAATAAATAAACTGGTATTATTACAAATTGCGCCCTCTAACAATTTTATTATGAGCTATCGCGTACCAATGGATGCGACATTTAAAAGTACTTACCTTTTTCTTCTAAACAAGCCTAGGTTTACTACAATCAGATAAGTCGTTTAAAAATAACAGCGATTTAAATGATTACACATTCAATAGCTTCCCCCACTCTTATTAAGGTCGGTACGCCAATGAGCCTTAGACCAAAATGATGCCGAATTGTCTAAGCTTTCTAACGATGTTACCAAAGGTATGCCTTAACGTGGGAATTTTCGGAGAAATTTATAATTTTATTTTTTAATTTTCAATTGCGCCCCCTTGCGATGAATTACGGAACTTAAAAATAATTTCCAGGATTTTCTCGTGGCGACTTTTATAATGAATTTTTTTTCTCCACTTTTTATGTATCGGTAGCGATTATTATTTTCCTGCTTTATTAAGTTATGTGAATATACTATATATATATATATATATATATATATATATATATATATATATATATATTATATATATATATATATATATATATATATATATATATATATATATATATATACATAACTTAATAAAGCAGAATAATAATCGCTACCTATTGTGACAGTCTCGAAAGTGCAAGCGCGAAGGGGATAACCTTAATGTATTTTTTTCCTTTTCTTTGCCCCTTAGTGTACGCACACAAAGAAATCCAGCGCCTAATTTCGGCGCTGAATACCGGTACCGGTTTTTCCTATGGTACGTACATAAAGAACGCTGATTACCTGCCAGTAAAAAAGCAGATCTTGTGAAGGCAACATGTCTAGTTCATCCTCCGATGAAGAATCTGTGCTACTGGAAAATGTTTTTCTACAAATGCAGAGTCCAAGGCAGGGAATACATCCACTAAATGAAGAGCGAGTAGTTTATGGAGAATATCATCACCTATTTCTAACTTTAAAAGAAAATGAAGAACGGTTTTTTCAGTATATGAGAATGACATGAAATACATTTAATTATATTTTGGGAAAAACTGAACAATGCCGAACAAAAACGTAGTGCAACTGGCACAATTCTTCCTGAAGAAAGATTACTATTAGGCAAGTAAAAATTTAATGTTTTATCAAAATACCATTTATTAAACAAAAGCGTAGTTCTAAGAAAAAGAAATAATAATAATAAACGACAAATAACAAATCAAATTAAACTTATTAACTTCTTATTAAGTCACACATCAAACTTTGTAAAGGCATCCTATAAAAGCCCAAGATCTATCCAAAGTTAAGCAAATCGTTTGATAATTCTCGTTCAACATATGCATCATCGGTTGGAGATGTATAATTAGTATGTTCTTCGAGATATTCTGGATGTGTGTATTGTTGCATGTGTGACGATGGATTATGACCTGGTGCTGTATGTGTGCATGAAGAAGAAAGTGAATTTGACTCTGTAGAGTATGGAGAATGTTGAGAAATTGGTTCTTTTTCGTATAAAAATGTTTCAACAAGTTCTTGCACTTGGCTTCGAAATGACAGGATTTTGTTTTCTGGAATTTTACCTACAAAAGGGAGCAAACTTTTAAAAAGAGGCGTGATCATCATCATCCTTGTCAGTCATTTTTAAACGCTGCTTAGCCTTCTCTTGTAAATATTCTAATTTCTATTTCTCAATTTTTATCATTTGTTCATTCCAAGTTTCCGTCTCCTTTTAACTTGTTGGCTTCCCACTTTCTTTTCACCATTAGTTGTTTTGATTTCATTAGTTTCATTTATTTGTGATGTAGTGTTACCTTCATTTTGCGAGGTGTTTATTTCGCTATCTAAATTTTCACTCTCATTAGCATCTTCATGTCCCTCAGTATTTTCGTTTTCGTCTTGTGTTTGTGTATTTTCTGCAGTTTCTGTACTGCAATTTCCACTAGAAACTCTGGCATTGACTACGTCTTTCAAAAAGAGAATTTTGAAAGAAATTAACGTGTCATTATTTATTTCAGGTATTTAGCAACAGGCAGTTCATTTAAGTCTCTAGGATTTGCTTTTCGAATGAGAGCCTCAACTGTAGCAAATATTACAGCTGAAACTGTAGTGGTACTGATGGAAAACATGTCCGCGTGATTTGTCCAAAAAATTCTGGATCTATGTTTTTCAATTATAAAAAACATTTCTCTGTTGTACTTCAAGGGGCTGGAGATGGTAACTATAAACTGATTACTATACACGTTGGTGGTTATGGAAAACAAAGTGACGGTGGGACTTTCCAGTCCTCAGATTTTTATAAACTATTGATTACAAAAAAAAAATCAACATATTCGAATGTACTTTTGGTATTCTAACCGCAAAATGGCGGATCTTTACTAAACCCATCGAAACGGATATACTTGTGGCAGAGAATATTATTAAATGTGTTTGTATTCTACATAACACCTTCCTTAATAAAGAAAATATTCCCAACTGATATAGAAATTGTGCAAAGGAATCCTGAAAACCAAGCTGAAATTAGAGATACCTTTACTAATTTTTTCTCGAATAATCCATTAAGTTATCGCACTTAAATAATTTTCTTATAACCATAATGCCTTTTTCTCTATTAGTACAGATTCCTACATATTGTAGATTTCATTAAATATTAAGATTTATTCTTCTATTACAATTATAATATAAAAAATAGTAATAAATGTAATAAATACTTTTGTAAACATTAAAAAATAGTTTTTGGGGAACCCTATACTCGACACCTCCAGTACCTTTTTGTAAAACTAATAAACCCCAACCCCATCTGGTCCAAAACAAAAATATCTAGTCTTGTAACCTTAAAAAAACTTTTTCTATAATAAAAATTAAATTAAACATTTATATTATTATTATTATTTAGGTATATTATTTTAATATAATTTTAGGTATTAAGATAAAGTTAACTGAATTTTAAATTAAATATTACGCTAATTAATTAATAACGGAAACTTTACCATCTATTTCCATTTCAGCTACTACTCATTCCACAATCGTTGTGTCACGTTTCTATTGCTGTGAGACTTTGGTCGTTTTCTCCATAACGCGGGAGTAGTACCCGGGCACCATCCCCACTCCTTTTTTTACGTCACAAGCCCCGCCCCTTTCACTTTTTTATATGCCCACGTGGGGGATCGGTTTTTCCACCCTTATTTTTACACGCTTACGTGTAGGACGTATTTTTGCACCCCTATTTTTGCACATCTACGTGTGAGACCTGATTTTCAACCTTTATTTTTACTCGCTTACGTGTAGGACGTATTTTTCCACCCCTATTTTTGCACATCCACGTGTGAGACCGTATTTTTCCACCCTATTTCCATCCCTAATTATTTTTTATACGTGTACGAGTGAGACAGGATTTTCCACCCTTATTTTTACACATCCACGCGTGACACTGTGTTTTCAACCCTAATTATTTTTACTCGCTTACATGAAGGACCGTATTACCCTTATTTTTATGATTTCTTTTGGGGTTAAATGTTATGGCTGTATTAAGGACCTTTTGACAGCTAGGACTTTTGCTAACGTGAGGACAGGGGGTGGGGGCTGGTCTTGGCTTAGAACTGTATTTAGGGCTGGAGCTTAGGGCTGGGGCTGGAGCTAGGGATAAGTCTTAGGGTTATTTGGTGGTATTAAGGACCTTCTGGCTATATTAAGAACAGGGCCCCTGGAGGTTAGGCAAATGCACACGCATACAATGTTGGAAATTGCATAACTAATAAGATATTATTATTGAAATTATCGACCCTATTGCTTTTAAAATGGCCACATGCTAATGGATGATCTTTTACCTAAAATGTTGTATTTCTAATAAGGAGGTTCTTGTGCGACACGTGTAGGGCTTCGCAACTTGTTCTCAGGCCTTTGCCCCCCTGGCCCCTTTGAGTAAAAATTGATTTTAGTGCCATCTAGCGGCGTAAAGACTAATGAACATTTTCTATAACAGAAGCTGATAATGCACACCTCTCTCTCTTACTCTTGTTTCTTCCTCCCCCTCTCTCTTTCTCACACACACACACACACACACACAAACAATTCAATTAATTAATCAATCTCAAACAAAGCACGCTCGATCACCAGATCAATCTCAACCAACCAACCTAAATTATGTCGTACAGTTTTGCGGAAATCAGATTACAGCTGAAACTGAATACATTCAAGTTTAATTAAATATGACGTGAAATAATAAATAATTTCTACCCTAATGGAATGATGCTTTATGTATAGGTAGATCCTCTAAACAGCCACCACCTATATCATATCTGATTTATTTGCATGTTTAATTACATACACACAAAACTATTTCATTGTAACGTGTGCATTAACAGCTGTAAAAACCCATTAAAAAGTAAAAATTACTTATATATAACATAGAGTTAAATTAAAATTAACACGTTTTTAAGAATATCAGGTTGATATAACGGAAATAAAAGGCAAAAGGTTTTAATGGTTTATTATTATATAGGTGAATTAACAATAACTATAAGTTTAAAAACCGTGCGTACTTACTATTTTTGTAGAGCGGATCTTATGACGTTATCCTATAAGCATGATAATACATTTTAAAAATCTTTATCGGCATTTTTGTTAGCAATATCAGGTAAAAAAACATAGATTAAAAATAATACGCTCACCTTTAGAAGTTTTTTCTTCAGCACTGTCATATGCTAAACTGAATTTCTATACAACGTATCTCACTAAAACACGCTTTTGTGAATGGCTGAATATAAAACACTCGGTTACATACGGACATTAACTATTTAGAAAGTAATACAGAAAAACCTGAATTCGTATTTAATAATTATGTTGTACTTACAAAAAAAATTTTACATTCAAAAACACAAATATTTTAAAACGTCTAATACCAGTAATGTTGCATCATAATAATAAAACTCATTATACAGTGATTACATATTAAATACTTAAAATATGTAACTTTATACTACATCTATTATTACATAGAGATGGGATTATTCTTAAATTTAATTGATTTCGATAGAGCTCTGGAAATACTACAACCGTTTGAAATCTGCTTCTTCTCTCGATATCAAAAAGCTATACTAGTGATACATTAAGTAAGCATAATATCGGATACAGTTACATTGCTAACGATTATTGATGTTTTTTTGCATGAGATTTTTGAATGAGACAGCCTCGCAGGTATTTTTAAGAAAAGCTGTACACATCTCACGAGAGCAAACGAGATTTTTGAGATACAATCTCCTCATCACCTACACCTTGAACGATTATATTGTAACCTATAAAGCAAAGCTAATAACCCTAATAGTTTATCAGACATTATTACATGGACACGAGGTTAGCTCTAAATTAAATGGTTTCAACGCTGCTCTGGGAATGCTGTACACACTTAAATCCTTTAAGTCTGCTAGCCGAAGTTGTACCGTATTCACTTTCTTCAATTTTTTATCTGCACTCTGTTTCGAAGTTGTAGTACGTTTTTCTAATACATAAACAGAATCTCTAATACTGTGATACGTGTAGCAGCAAAACACATTAGCTAGTTAGTTTCACCTCTATATTACTTTACATGCAAGCCTGATCTTATCATAAATACATACATCTGTCAAAAAAAAAGCTAATTAAACATAACTCCACGGCCAGGGTATACCAAGCAACGCTTCCAATTATAGCTCTTAGTCAACACAATAGGGCCTACAACAACTACATACAATCGACTAGCACTGCTTTACCACGAGGATCAAACGAAAAAACACGCACGCACCCACGTAAGCACACACGTTCGCACGCACGCACGCACGCATCTCGCACGTACGCTCGCACGCACGCACGTGCGAACGCTCGTACGTACGCACGCACGCTCGCACGTACGCACGAACGTACGCGCGCTCGCACGTACGCACGCTCACACGTACGCGCGTTCGCACGCCCGTACGTACGCTCGCACGCACGCACGTATGCGCGTTCGCACGCCCGTACGTACGCTCGCACGCACGCACGTATGCGCGCATACACACACACACACACACACACACACACACACACACACGAGAGAGCGAAAACACGCTAAAGCGAAAAACTTGTAAACTTGCAAACATGAATCAAGACGGTGGAGCACCGCTAGGAAAAAAACAGGTTTATTAACAAAACCGAAGGAAAGCTTAACGTTTTGAAAATATATTATTATTATTATTATTATAAACAACAATACATCATTAAAAAGAGGCGTTTAGATTTAGAAACATGCCTCCAGGGGCTATGTTAGAGTGTGGTTAGGTCAATACTTCAGACAAACCCGAAGATGTCCGATTCTACCCGAACATTGACGAGCACGCTTGCGCACAAAACCAAAGGCTAGCTGCGTTCTCGTTTCTCGTGTGTTTCGCTCTTTAAAGTGTAGCTGTCATCGAGTGAGCATTACTATAATGTATTCTCCTGTTTATGAGCCAACATCAGCGGACATTATAGATTTTACTGACTTGTTAATAAACTATTACAACATAACCGTTCAAGATAATGATGAAGGCGATGACGTGGTTGAGCTGGGTGTATCTCACATCCAAGATGATGGTTCACAGAAGAGAAAGAAGAGCGATGAGATAGGGGGGAAGGGCAAATCTCAAAATCATGATGATGATGATGAGGACGACTCACGGTTCAAGAAGAAGAAAACCGATAAAGCATGTTATTAAATAATAATGATGTATTGTTGTTTATAATAATAATAATAATAATATATTTTCAAAACGTTAAGCTTTCCTTCGGTTTTGTTAATAAACCTGTTTTTTTTCCTAGCGGTGCTCCACCGTCTTGATTCATGTTTGCAAGTTTACAAGTTTTTCGCTTTAGCGTGTTTTCGCTCTCTCGTGTGTGTGTGTGTGTGTGTGTGTGTGTGTGTGTGTGTGTGTGTGTGTGTGTGTGTGTGTGTGTGTTGTGTGTGTGTGTGTGTGTGTGTGTGTGTGCGCATACGTGCGTGCGTGCGAGCGTACGTACGGGCGTGCGAACGCGCGTACGTGTGAGCGTGCGTAAGTGCGAGCGCGCGTACGTTCGTGCGTACGTGCGAGCGTGCGTGCGTACGTACGAGCGTTCGCACGTGCGTGCGTACGTGCGAGCGTTCGTGCGAGCTTGCGTGCGTGCGTGCGTGCGAACGTGTGTGCTTACGTGGGTGCGTGCGTGTTTTTTCGTTTGATCCTCGTGGTAAAGCAGTGCTAGTCGATTGTATGTAGTTGTTGTAGGCACTATTGTGTTGACTAAGAGCTATAATTGGAAGCGTTGCTTGGTATACCCTGGCCGTGGAGTTATGTTTAATTAGCTTTTTTTTGACAGATGTATGTATTTATGATAAGATCAGGCTTGCATGTAAAGTAATATAGAGGTGAAACTAACTAGCTAATGTGTTTTGCTGCTGCTACACGTGTCACAGTATTGAAGATTCTGTTTATGTATTAGAAAAACGTACTACAACCTCGAAACAGAGTGCAGATAAAAAATTGAAGAAAGTGAATACGGTACAACTTCGGCTAGCAGACTTAAAGGTTTTAAGTGTGTACAGCATTCCCAGAGCAGCGTTGAAACCATTTAATTTAGAGCTAACCTCGTGTCCATGTAATAATGTCTGATAAACTATTAGGGTTATTAGCTTTGCTTTATAGGCTACAATATAATCGTACAAGGTGTAGGTGATGAGGAGATTGTATCTCAAAAATCTCGTTTGCTCTCGTGAGATGTGTATAGCTTTTCTTAAAAAATACCTGCGAGGCTGTCTCATTCAAAAATCTCATGCAAAAACATCAATAATCGTTAGCAATGTAACTGTATCCGATATTATGCTTACTTAATGTATCACTAGTATAGCTTTTTTGATATCGAGAGAAGAAGCGAGATTTCAAACGGTTGTAGTATTTCCAGAGCTCTATCGAAATCAATTAAATTTAAGAATAATCCCATCTCTATGTAATAATAGATGTAGTATAAAGTTACACATTTTTAAGTATTTAATATGTAATCACTGTATAATGAGTTTTTATTATTATGATGCAACATTACTGGTATTAGACGTTTTTAAAATATTTGTGTTTTTGAATGTAAATTTTTTTGTAAGTACAACATAATTATTAAATACGAATTCAGGTTTTTCTGTATTACTTTCTAAATAGTTAATGTCCGTATGTAATCGAGTGTTTTATATTCAGCCATTCACAAAAGCGTGTTTTAGTGAGGTACGTTGTATAAAAATTCAGTTTAGCATATGACAGCTGAAGGAAAAACTTCTAAAGGTGAGCGTATTATTTTTAATCTATGTTTTTACCTGATATTGCTAACAAAATGCCGATATAGATTTTAAAATGTATTATCATGCTTATAGGATAACGTCATAAGATCCGCTCTACAAAATAGTAAGTACGCACGGTTTTTAAACTTATAGTTATTGTTAATTCACCTATATAATAATAAACCATTAAAACCTTTTGCCTTTTATTTCCGTTATATCAACCTGATATTCTTAAAAACGTGTTAATTTTAATTTAACTCTGTGTTATATATAAGTAATTATTACTTTTTAATGGGTTTTTACAGCTGTTAATGCACACGTTACAATGAAATAGTTTTGTGTGTATGTAATTAAACATGCAAATAAATCAGGTATGATGTTCCTAATGTATAGGTGGTGGCTGTTTAGAGGATCTACCTATACATAAAGCATCATTCCATTAGGGTAGAAATTATTTATTATTTCACGTCATATTTAATTAAACTTGAATGTATTCAGTTTCAGCTGTAATCTGATTTCCGCAAAACTGTAGACATAATTTCGGTTGGTTGGTTGAGATTGATCTGGTGATCGAGCGTGCTTTGTTTGAGATTGATTAATTAATTGAATGTTTTGTGTGTGTGTGTGTGTGTGTGTGTGTGTGTGTGAAAGAGAGGGGAGGAAGAAACAAGATAGAGTAAGAGAGAGTGTGCATTATCAGCTTCTGTTATAGAAAATGTTCATTAGTCTTTACGCCGCTAGATGGCACTAAAATCAATTTTACTCAAAGGGGCCAGGCAAAGGCCTGAGAACAAGTTGCGAAGCCCTACGTGTCGCACAAGAACCTCCTTATTAGAAATACAACATTTTAGGTAAAAGATCATCCATTAGCATGTGGCCATTTTAAAGCAATAGGGTCGATAATTTCAATAATAATATCTTATTAATTATGCAATTTCCAACATTGTATGCGTGTGCATTTGCCTAACCTCCAGGGGCCCTGTTCTTAATATAGCCAGAAGGTCCTTAATACCACCAAATAACCCTAAGACTTATCCCTAGCTCCAGCCCCAGCCCTAAGCTCCAGCCCTAAATACAGTTCTAAGCCAAGACCAGCCCCCACCCCCTGTCCTCACGTTAGCAAAAGTCCTAGCTGTCAAAAGGTCCTTAATACAGCCATAACATTTAACCCCAAAAGAAATCATAAAAATAAGGGTAATACGGTCCTTCATGTAAGCGAGTAAAAATAATTAGGGTTGAAAACACGGTCTCACACGTGGGTGTGTAAAAAATAGGGATGAAAATACATGTCCTATACGTAAGCGAGTAAAAATAATTAGGGTTGAAAACACAGTGTCACGCGTGGATGTTTAAAAATAAGGGTGGAAAATCCTGTCTCACTCGTACACGTATAAAAAATAATTAATCGTTAGGGATGGAAATAGGGTGGCAAAATACGGTCTCACACGTGGATGTGCAAAAATAGGGGTGGAAAAATACGTCCAACACGTAAGCGAGTAAAAATAAGGGTTGAAAATCAGGTCTCACACGTGGATGTGCAAAAATAGGGGTGAAAAAATACGTCCTACACGTAAGCGTGTAAAAATAAGGGTGGAAAAACCGATCCCCCACGTGTGCATATAAAAAAGTGAAAGGGGCGGGGCTTGTGACGTAAAAAAAAGGAGTGGGGATGGTGCCCGGGTACTACTCGCGGGCCTTATAAAAACAGCAGAGATCAAACTTTCGACATCCATTTTATTTCCAATCAAAACTTCTAGAAAGCCCACGTCCGACTCCGAAAACAAGCGACCCAGAATTAAAAATTCATTCTGTTAAAAAGTCCGTGACGATCTGCGTAGCCAATAAGTACCTGCTTTGTCTGTGAGCGCGCGCATTTAAAAGCGGGCTTAATTATTGGTGCTTGTGTCCAATATGGCGCTTGTTATCAGGAAGCAGGCAACCCGCTTTCTTTGTGTGTGCACCTTTATACACTAACTATATATGCAAGCATAGGCTTGTTCCTATCCATTTGTGCGTAGTAGGTATATATCCATGAATACAATGCAATAATAATAAGAAAAACTGTCAAAATCCCCCTTTTTTTTAATACAACTTCTCGCGGTGCACGCGGCAGTCCAGTTCACAAAAGTCGATGTTACCAGTGGTAATATTTTTTTTATACAGATAAAGAAAACCTATATGAAGTATAAACATCCTGATAAAATAACTTTATGTGCTTTGTGCCTACAAACTAAAGCCCTGAATTCAGATCCGCATCAGATCAGATGAAAACTTATTACCTGTGGATCAGGAAGTATTCAAATTAAAACAATGTCTTGTTCTTGCAAAGCAGGAAATAGTGGTAGATGCAAGCATATCTCAGCTGTTCTGTTTCAATCACGGTGCATGAGCACACGTGCTGCCAAGAGATGTTCCAATTTACTAACACCTGAAGTGCGAGAGAGACAGAGCATCGCGGCCGACAAGCCGCTCGGCTTATTTATACGAATTTATAGACGGGAGACAAGATTCTTAAAAAACATTAAGTGTCAAATTTATCGAAAAAATACATTATGTTCCCTCATGTTTTAACGTCATTGTTTATTTTTAAACTAGAAAATAAACCATGGAATGTAGGTATATTGTAAAACTCGCACGCGTACGCGCACAGCACACACGCACACGCACACGCACACGCACACGACACGCACACGCACACGCACACGCACACGCACACGCACACGCACACGCACACGCACACGCACACGCACACGCACACGCACACGCACACGCACACGCACACGCACACGCACACGCACACGCACACGCACACGCACACGCACACACACACACACACACACACACACACACACACACACACACACACACACACACACACACACACACACACACACACACACAGAGGTTATGGCCGATCTTAGAGAAACTTTTGGTTCTTAAAAAACATTAAGTGTCAAATTTAGCGAAAAAATGCATTACGTTCTTTCATGTTTTAACGTCATTGTTTATTTTTAAACTAGAAATAAACCATGGAATGTAGTAGGTATATTTGTAAAACTCTCGCACGCGCACGCGCACGCACACGCACACCACACGCACACGCACACGCACACGCACACGCACACGCACACGCACACGCACACGCACAGCACACGCACACGCACACACACACACACATCACACACACACACACACTCACACACACACACACACACACACACACACACACACACACACACACACACACACACACACACACACACACACACACAGAGGTTATGGCCGATCTTAGAGAAACTTTTGGTCAGACGTCATTAAAATACGCTTATAAGTCGATTTAGCGATAGTGAAAAAAGTGCATTGCATAACCTTCTATACCTACATACAGGGTGGCGCATTAGTGTGACAAAGTCCCATATCTCCTTGTATTTCAAGAGATACAAAAAAAAAATTAAATACAGAAGTTGTAAGATATGTTGTAAAGGGACGCCTTCAGATGTCCAGATTTTTTATTATTATTAATTAGTTTCTTAAAGTTATTAGCAAGACGCCGTCCTTCATTCAAAATTTTCCTGTCATGATTAATTATTTGATAAGTAAAATACCAGTACTGATGAAATATTCACGGAATTTATTAAGATAAAGAGACTCGCTAAATGCACAGGTGCAAGCAATTATAAAAATTCATAGAAGTTTTAGTAAAAGTTAAACATGTTTCATAACGTTGCACAAAATTGCACAATAAATAATCATGCATTCTCCCTCCAGACGTAAATCGCAAAAACGTTTAAAAGTTTGTATACGTCAGAGCATCTTCCACCAATGCTGGCTTACGGAATCTCACCACCAAAGTTTCGTAACCACCCTCGCGAATTCTTTATAAAAACGCGACACGCGTTGCTAAAAATATTAGATTATCAAAATTATCAGATGATCAGCAAGATTATCAATCGCTATCCACCAGAAGCCTGTTACCAGAAGAATCCGAATAGAAACCGTGTGCCCTATCGTCCCGTTCGCGCCGACTACTACCGTTTAAAACCGTCAACCTGTAACCGACGTCCGAGTAGAAATCGCGAATCCGCGACTTGATAGCATCACCGAAGTCAAAGAGTTAGAGTTGCAGAGATCTAACGTTGAACGCACGTGAGTCGAGATAAATATATACCTGGTGATAGGGATATGCAGGGTTGTAAGCCCGACATACTCTCTCATTACTAGACACCTACACTGTGGAGTTTAAAGGGTAGTTGCCCGACATTCCATTGACCGACGGAGATCCTCTTGTTTAGTTTAACGGGTGGTTGTCCAGATTGGTAACAAAGGAGACCCACACACACACACACCTACACTGTGGAGTTCGAAGGGTAGTTTCCCGACATTCCATTGTCCGACGGAGATCCTCTTGTTTAGTTTAACGGGTGGTTGCCCAGATTGCTAGCAAAGGAGACCAACCTACACAAATGTACACTAACACTAAAAAACACCTCGACAAACGTACCATCAACCGCAGAGTACCTGTAACTAAAACCTCGTCGGAAGATTAAGCTGAACACCTAGTTAACGCCGTTAATCCAGTAATATAGAAACGTAACCGTAAAAACTAGACGTGTTCATCATTACTAAATTATCGCCTGTAAAATAAAACCACCACCGCCGCCATCACCGGAAAACGTAAGTTACACCTTTTGCAATTAATAAGATTGTTACCTTTAACCAGAAACTATCCGAGAATATATTTCGTGTTAAATAATTAAAATCATTATTGCAAGACGCGAAAGATTCAATTTAATAGAAAACGAAGGTTTTATATTGTAAAATTGGCCAACATAACAAAAGTATTTTTATTTAAATAAAAACCTGTGCACTAAAATAATTAATATCGTAAAAGTAAACAAATAATCCGCAGCTACCGTATAGAAGCTATTTTCATAATAAAAGCTTTCATTTATTTGAAAGGGCAAAAATTGAATTTCGACGTGAATGAATTTATTTTCATAAGAAAAGCAGGTATAAAATTGGATTACTTTTATACATTTAAAACCGACCGCTTTAAAATATCGATTATTTCTTTAAAGGCAGAGTATTGAACTCAGTGTCTTATAGCGCACGTGTTTATACAGCATTATCTTGCTACCAACTTCTGTATTTTATACAGGGACGCATTCAGGTAAAATTATTTATTTTATCTCGGCAGTTAAACAATAAATTGAAATCAGTCCAAGGACGTAAAGTAAAAGTCAAAACCCAAACCTTCTATTAATGTTACATTATAGAAACTCCAGAGGACTACCTAACCCTTAGTTCCGGGACCCACCCGGACGTAGTTATCCACTTGACGATCCTGCAGGGTGAAAAGGAAAATCCACCGTAAAATATATTTATATATCTTTGTTAAGTAATTTAAATGAACCATATTAGATTTGTAAAAAATAAATAGGGAATAAATATATGTATATAAACTTTTTTTATCTACTTGTTCAAAGTGTTGAGAGCCTGAATTACGAACCCCGATCCCAATTTTGCAAGTACAAATTCCGACAGCTAAAAGGGCAAAAGTGGAAATTATTCATTAGTAGTAATACACTTAACAGTAAACCTCCATTTCCGAACCGAGGAACAACCAAGTTGCGTCATTACAATGTTCTGGTGCATATTCCAAAAATATTTTTAATTTTTCAGGTAGATCATAAAAGCTTAGAAGTAATTTTAAATTTTTTTTAAAATAGAAAACCCTATATATTATTACATATTTAGATTCTACATACAATTTTAGACACATTTTATGCATAATATCCTATACCTAAGTCTAACCGTTTTTGACAAATTTCAAATTTTTTGTCAAAAATGACGTTTGTAGGCCAAAACATAGGTGGAAATCTTTTCTAAACGAAGCCTTTATCAATTAGTTATGGTTGGTTTCCTCGGAAACGGGGACCTACTCGAATGGGCTGCTTTGATATTTTTGTAATACATTCGTACAGGGTGATCAAAAATGGACAATAAAAAGTAGATTAAAAAAAACCTATAAAGTCATTTTTTTAAAATGGAAACCCCCTATTATTTTTAATTCTATCTTATTTAGCATTAAAAATAGGGGTGACTTTGTATAAGAGTGTATATTCCAAAAAATTGTAGTTCTTGAAATAATGACAATTTAACATTTTTTTATTGTAAGAAGGCTATACGGCTTTCAAGTTTTGTTGTTAGTTGGCCGTGACGGCGAGGCGTGGCATGTAAAAATAATAGAGATCATCAGAAACGTCATTATTTATTGTCAGTTGATAATTTGTGTGATGCATTAGTGTATTTTATAGCAAATTGATTTAAAACTTGAATTAAAATTGTAAATAATGAATTTTTCGCAAGCCGCGATGGTTGATATGATTTTTGTTTTGGGAGCTAGTGATAAGGATACGCTCTTAGCAAGAAGACTGTATCAACAACGGTTTCCAGAGAGACGCCAATCTGAAAGAAGGGCATTTGAAAAGCTTTTGGAGCATTTTGAAAGAACTGGCAATGTGTTATATGAAAAAAAAATACTAGGGAAAAACGTGCACAGACTGAGGAAAATCAATTAAATGTGCTATTAACAGTTACCGAAAATCCATGTATTGGACAACGACCCATTTCTCAGCAGGTTGGTGTTGAACGACGTACGGTACAGCGGATATTGAAGTCTCAAGAAATGCACCCCTATCACATTCAACTACTTCAAGAGTTGGTTCCTGAAAATTATCAAAGACAACTGGAATTTTGTCAATGGGCTCAAAACGAAATAAACCAACCAAGAAATGTTGTTCATTTGATTTTATTTACAGATGGGGCCACATTTCACAGAAACGGAAGTGTAAACAGACACAATTTTCATTACTATTCTACCGAAAATCCACATTTTGTAAGATATACTTCTCAAACTAGATGGTCTTTAAATGTTTGGGGAGGTGTTGTCGGTAATCATGTAATTGAACCATATTTTTTTGATCAATGAGTAACAGGGGAAGTATACTTAGACTATCTGCAAAATCATCTACCTAATTTGTTGCGTCAAGTGCCACAGGATACGCAACAAGAAATGTGGTTTCTTCATTATGGGGCCCCAGTACATCATACAGGTCCGATAATAACTTTTTTAAATGCTAGATATCCAGAATGTTGGATTGGGAGGGGAGAGCCTGTTGCTTGGCCTGCTAGATCCCCAGATCTTACTAAAATGGACTTTAGCATATGGGGGGTACGTCAAAGAGCAGGTTTATAAAATACCGCCTACAACAAAGGAAGACATGAAGATTAGGATTAGAAACTGTTTTCAAAACATTAGTGTTGAGAATGTGTAGAAATTTAAGCAGCGAATTTGAGAGACGTATTGCATTGTGTATTCAAGAAAGAGGCGGACATTTCAAACAACTTATTAGGTAGTACGTATTTGACGTGTTTATAGTACTTTTATCTGTATAATTAGTTACAGGTTTAGTTACATTAGAGGTGTTAAGTTTATGATTAGGATTAGGACATAATTTGTTGAATCAAAAAAATATTGTCTTTAAGTTCGTTTAATAAAATAATTATGTATATGGGGTTCAATAAATTGTAATATTTCGATCTGAAGTGCTCGATTATTTTTATGTTTCGCCGCGCCCCGCCGTCACGGCCAACTAACAACAAAACTTGAAAGCCGTATAGCCTTTTTACAATAAAAAAATGTTAAATTGTTATTATTTCAAAAACTACATTTTTTTAGAATATACACTCTTACACAAAGTCGCCCTTATTTTTAATGCTAAATAAGATAGAATTAAAAAAAATAGGGGGTTTCCATTTAAAGAAAATGACTTTATAGGTTTTTTTGAATCTACTTTTTATTGTCCATTTTTGATCACCCTGTACGAATGTATTACAAAAATATCAATACAGCCCATTCGAGTAGGTCTCCATTTCCAAGGAAACCAACCATAACTAATTGATAAAGGCTTCGTTTAGAAAGATTTCCACGTATGTTTTGGCCCGCAAACGTCATTTTTGACAAAAAATTTTAAATTTGTCAAAAACGGTTAGACTTAGGTATAGGACATTATACATAAAATATGTCTAAAATTGTATGTAGAATCTAAATATGTAATAATATATAGGGTTTTCTATTTAAAAAAAAATTTAAAATTATAATGTATAACTAAAAATATTTTTGGAATATGTACCAGAACATATCTTACAACTTTCATATTTTAATTTTTTTTTGTATCTCTTTAAATAAAGGAGATATGGGACTTTGTCACACTAATGCGCCACCCTGTATGTATATGTAGGTTAGAGGAAAATAACCTGAGAATAAAATATAATATAGCTTACCTATACGTTGGTAACAGATAATTTCAGTTAGTCTCACTGTAGCCATGTCGGTAGCCAGTTGCTGCAGTTTATTATAGTTTGACATGCTGTGTTCAGACGTTGAACATTTTCCTAATAAATAAAATCTAATGCTTGTCTGTCTGTTTAAATTTCGTACATAAACGAATCACATTTAGACGGAAAAGCTAAATAGCAAGAAGCGAAATGGAATTAGCAGTTTAACAGGTGGATGTAGAGGCACTATTCATAAATTTATTTCTATACGTTTAAAATAACAAAATCTATAATTAAAACGATGTATTAGAAAATTATACAGCTTGCATATTACCGTAAAATCAAAGTAATGCAAAATAAAACGAAACGTGTCTTACAATAAATTTGAAACTTTATGAATTATAAACCGCTACTTAAATTATCTCATGAAGAATCATGAATTACACCTAATTACGTTAATTTTTACCTTCCAGCCTACATATACATATGTGCGTGTGTGAGTACGTGCATGCGTGCGGCGTCCATAACGACAACACGTACGTACTTAAAATTTCGTATTCAAGCTTGTTTAATTTCTCCTAGGGCTGATTAGATTTTGGGAGAAATTCAGGTAGAACTTAAGTGTGCATAACTTTTTTGTATAAAGTTTTTTAATACAAAGCCGAATAGGACTAAAAATTAATTAAATAAATTTGGAAATGCTTAAACTGTATTACCAATATTTTTATACAAGCCGGCGGCTTTGAAATATCTTTAAGCTATAATCTAGATGTCTATTAACCTCTATATGACATCTATATGACAAATCGTTAAACTAACCAGAGATCCAAAACACTCAATAAAAGATAATGTCGTCTCAGTCGGTAAATTAAAGTAGGCCGGTTCAATCTTTTGATTTGATTTGCTTAATTACCACAATTTCTGATTGGTTATTTCCAATTAACATAAATATAGTAACTGCAATGTAACAATAATAAAAATTATCTCGGACGCCAAGTTATTTTTTTGATTATGCTCGGAATAACTAAATCGAGGATACAATAAAAAATTCACCAGAATGTCAAAATAAAAAAATACACAAATTAGGTTTATTAAATATTTAAATTTAGAATTACATAAAATATATCTTAAAAACTAGTTGTAATAGCCTTAAATTACTAAATTATTAGAATATAAATACCTGTTCGAAACTTTTGTACACAACTTTTTAATAACATCTGGTATCTAAACAAATACGGAAATGCAAACCAAAGGTGATGTAATCTTTGCACCAATATTGCACAATACCTCGTAATAACAATGCTGTATGTTGTAAACCATACCAAAGCTGAATTTTACTTCTTATAAATTTATCTTCATGAAATTTGAATAATCCAATGTTTATTGCATTCTCTCGAAAGTTCAAATAAAAAATGTGATCTAAATTTAGATCTGAATTAAGTGCAAAATTGCAATCATAAGCATCGAAAATACCAAAAGTGGTAAAAATGTAAAACTAAAAGTAAAAGTTCTAAAAGTGTAAAAGTCCCTGCAAAGAGCAAATGTTTTAAATTTTAATATAATACGAATTAAATGTACCTTGCCATTAAATCAATGGCACTTTTGACGAAATTTAGGTGGAAACCCAAAGATGGCTTCCTGTATAAAGAGAATACATCAAGAAAATGCTCAAGAGGACGCTCACTATATCAGGTGATATAGCGGTGCGCGAAAAAATGTGCGCAAAAAATAAGTGCAGAAAAAATAATTCACGATACGGAAGCATAAATCCCTAAAAAGATATGCAAATTAAGTTGCCTACCACAACTTATAAATCATTAATAATTGAAAACTCTTTTTTCTTATATTTTACAACTAACTGAACGAAGAACGTAAAAGATTTTTGGAATTTCCCCTTGTAATTTGGAAGGTCGGTTAACTTTCCATACGAGATATCATATTTTTAAAAGTAGGTTATTCTTTTACCTAATAATATTCAATTGAACCATTTACTTTTTGTTACTTAGAAATATGAAAATATGAATGTTAATATTTCTTACATTATATCGCTTTATCATCAAAAATTTAACCTACCAGGTTTTACAGCGACATAACGAAATAGGGCTTTATTTTTACAGATAAAAACCTAAATGACACGTCAAAATTCTGTCCTCTGATTGGTGAAGATCTAGGTGAGAGAAATAGAAAATATCCTGAATCGATCTCATCAAGTACAAATATCCATCTTGAACAAAGACGTTTTCTTGGTCAAAAGTGAACAACCCGCTAACCATGAGTATATTTATTCAACCACAGTCACCCCAATATTAGCCATCTTCTGTCAGTTTAATTTCAAATTGGTTTTTCTTAATTACACAAGGTCTTTTTTATTACAAGTTTTGTTATGAACGAATAAGTTCAAAGGTAAATATGTTATTAAAAATAATTATTAATTTTATTAAATACATAAATAAAAAGTTTACCTCGAGTAGGATTTAAATGTACGACAAAGCACAGGTCGTAAATCCTACTCGAGGTAATCTTTTTGTTTATGTATTTAATAAAATTAATGATAATTTTTAATTACACAAGTTCCTTAATTATACGGACTTAATTAATATAATTAAATTGTATCCCGCTGCATTTATCAATGCAATTACCTCTGATTAATTGTAGTAAACAAAATACACCAAAGTCATTGTTTCTACATAACAGTCCAAGTAATACTCTCTTTTTGGCAACTTACTTCTTATAATTTCCCATACTTGCTACTTCATAAATTCCCCTTGAGTATTGATATTTTGATACTCGGCCCACTCTAGTAATTTTGTTTTGGACCAACTGGAACATGGAATTGGTTCCGCTAATAATAGACGGTAACTAGCGTTATACGTAGTAATTAAAGAGGATTCCTCAAGGTTGGACATAAATTTGGTTTTGAACTACTTTTTAAAGTTTTCACTGTGCATATTATTAAGGTAGTCGCCGGTTTTTCGATTACTTTTGAAAACTAGCCCTGAACCATCAACCACACCGTCCTCTGCTGCTGAATGCACGATGTGAGTTAATGCAGTATAATCTTGCCATGATTTTCTCGTCTTACCTTTGCTAAAAATCCACGTCTCGTCCAAAACTTTATATAAGCTTTATATAGCCTCTTGAACCTTACTGTAGAAAGCTCCATTAAAAATACTCTATTATTAGTTTTTTAAACCGAAAGTTAACTTTATATATCCAGTTAATAATGATTCTTTGCAACGTTGTACATCAATCATTTATTTTCGAAACCTCTCACGAATTACCGATACATTTTTTTCTCGCTGACCATTTTATGCACCACTAAACGTTAACTACTTAGAATAAGAGCTGTACATCTAGATTTATTTCCGTTTTTCAGAGAGAGTTGTTTTAATTTCGGCGTCAGAAAGGGTTTTAATTTTGTTTGTTTTCCATACCGTTTTTGATGATATTCTCAAAGCCTCTGCAGTTAGTTCAGCTGTGGAATGATCTAGACCTTTTAAACGGTCTATTTGTCTTTCTTTGCTCTGTAATTCTTTTGACCATATTTCTATTTCGTGACCGGTTTACAACTGCAATCTGGGGCTAACAATGATTTTTGATGGTGCGTTGCGTCTTCTTGTATGGCAATAAAATAAGAAAAGGTACAAAAAGCACTTGGTGTATTTCTCAGACTATATCAACATATATACGGATATAAACTTGTGAAATGTTTGTGACAGTTTAAGTTTCAGGGTCACTTAATATTAATTTACGGCGTGCCCAAGTCTAGTAACTTTTTATTATAAGTTATGTTATGAACGAATAAGTTCAAAAGTAAATTTGTAATTAAAAATTATTATTTTGTTTCGTCCATTTTATATTTAAGTAAGAGAGAAAGAAAAAGACGACGTATTTCTCAGACTTTATAAGAAAACATCGACATTATTTTCTCCATGATCTGTGTTAGTAATTATATAACGCTGAATTTATCGAGTATAACACCACTTTTACCTAGGCGATCATTTTTCTATTTATCTTTGAACACTTTTTTTTTGATAATTCGACGAAAAGATTGAGTTGAATAATTTACGAGAGCGCAGCTCGAGTGAATTTCTCTACTCAATCTTTGAATATTACTTGCAAAAACGGGGATTTATTTTCGGGAGTAAAGATAGTTAGTTTGAAATCGGAGGAAAAGGCAGTTGAATTTGAAGTTTTGATTGAGCCGGATTGCTTTTATTGTTTTAAGTAGAAACTCCCTTTGTAAACAGTTCGGCCTATAAATATTTTGTCGTGTACCTTTTAGCAAAACTAAAACGCTAATTCGTTCTTTTCTTTTAGTGTATGTTTTAATGTAAATTTTTCCAAAAATTAATCTATAATTAATCGCCGCGGGCCCGAGCTTTAAACTGCGTAACTTAACTCGTCGTGTTGGTGGAAAAGTGTGTAACCAAAGGGAATATATTCAAGTATAAGTAGGTATTTTTATATAAATGAAATTTTACAAACGTGTTAAGAATCAAACATTGCCTTGCAAAGGTATCTCATTAGCACGCGGGCTCATTAAGCTGAAATATGCTAAAATAAAAGACAGTACAGGGCTTAAATAATTTATTTTCTCAAATAAATAATGGCAAGTCGCGTTAGGGAACAATCTAATCTCAATACAAGTAGAAAGGTACTGAATCGATTTTATGTATTTGCATATTACTAATAAACAAAAATAATAATAATCTAAACATTAGAAGGTTTACCAGATATAAATACAAAGGATGTGACTATACACGGCAGATCCGTATTAAGTGGTAAGTTTCTGAACATTTTCTTTCTTTGTTTTTAATTGTGAAGGTTGGTCTAATTTTTATTATTGGTACTATATGTGACTCTAAGTTAAATTATAACAGTTTGTTGCATATTGTCCTATAAAATATCTTTCTTTGACTGCAAATTCAAAATTTAACTTTTACCTTCGTTACTATGTTTGATCTTCATTGTAATTAATTAATCATCAAAGTAAACAATTAATGTCGGGAGAGCTAAGTGGGCCATTATCGTTATTCATTGTTACCCTTCAATTGAATAAAAAAAAGAAACTTAGAGTATGGAAACGTTTAAGTTGTAATGGTTCGCGACAATAATAAAACAGATTTGATAAATAAATATTAAATTAAATAACAAAGAAATAATTATAACTCGGCGAGCTAAATTAAGAGTAATTGAATCATTTGGTCGCCAATAAATAACAGCAAGCCCGGTGACAGGAGCGTGAGCCAGGAATCGCGTAGGGAGCAATCTGGTTCAAGCGTGATGTGATTGAAGGGTATGTAAGTGAAAAATGTACATGTATATATGTACATTTAGATATGCATACAGTAAGTATACACTACATTATTTTTATCTGTCTTGCCTATGTCTATACTTCTACTTCTGACTTCCTTACGTGTCGAGACAGTAGACAAGTAACTTGTAGTAGGACGATACCGTTAGTTGGGAATGCTACATCGTCCGGAGCACGATTTGGCCAGTAACCGGTTTGTTCGCTATGGTATTACGCAATACTTCGGATCGACCTGGCTACAAGGGGCGGTCAAGGTCGAAACAGACAGGCCCCGTTGCTGACGACTGTGCAAGGAATGAATGGCGAGTAGGTACGTGGAATGTTAGAGGTATACATGATAAAGAATTTGAAATTGCGAATGTAATGTACGAAAGACACCTTGATATTCTGTGTGTATCGCAGTCAAAGCGCAAAGGAAAGGATGCTGTGGAGATGGAAGATGGCAGCCTAGCACTATGGTCTGAAGTTGAGACTGAAGTGCATGGCGCAAAAGGAGTTGGGGTGATCGTAACTGAAACAGCGAAAAGATGTCTTAAACAGTACGAATTGGTATCTCCCCGGGTAATATGGGTTAGAATGAAAGTAGAGTTTTGAAGAATTTTTATTATTGCATGCTACGCACCGGTGAATGGAAAAAGAGACCAGAAGCGTGAGAACTTCTGGAATGAAGTAGAGAACGTGTTGAACGTATATAAGTGAAAAAGTGTACAGAGAGAACATACTGAACGCGTTCTAGGAAAGTTCCGTGACAAAATAGTCAATGAGAAAGGTGGACTCCTGGTGAACATCTGTGTGGAAAGAGGTCTGTTTGTATCAAATACGTGGTTTAAACATAATGATGTGCATATACATACATGGCAAAGATGTGAATCTAAAAGTAAGATAGACTTGATAGTGTATCATAAACGGCTTAGAAACCTGGTGAAAGACACAAAAGTTATGCGCGGATCGGAGTGTGGATCGGACACATTTTGGTTATATCAAGAGTGTGTTTAGGGCAAAAGTCGGAGTGAAGAAGGAAAGCAAACGTAGTGCGAACGTCCAGAATTAAGGTAGACGAACCAGTGGATAATGGTGCGAGAAAGAAATACGCAGATGCTGTGAGTAAAGAGTTGAATGTGTATGAAACAGTGTGGAACTAACAAATAAAAGACACTGACGTAGAAAGTGCATGGACAAGTTTGAAAAAGTGTGCTGTCAATTGTGCCGTGCAGATACGTGGAAGGGCGACTGTAGATAGACAGAAAAATGTGCTTGGTGGAATGAATCGGTAAAAAGGCAGTATGTAAAAAAAAAGATGCGTAGATGGCAATGGTTGCTGTAAAAGATGAGATTGAGAAAAAGCGATTGTATGGGGTGTACAGATTAAGAAACAAGAAACTCTTCTGGAAATGGGTTAAAAATACAAAACGTGGCCCAATACAGAACACTGAAGGAGTGATGAATACGAGCAACGAAATAGTATGGGACGATTGTGAAGTGAGGAAATGCTGGCAAGAATATTTCGGAAAGCTGTACAGTAGTGTGGAAAATAAGACTTCAGGGTTAAATAAGGAGAATGCAGAAGGAACGGTGAATGAAGCTGAGGATATTGGGATAAACGAGGTAGAGAAAACGGTAGGAAGGTTGAAAAACAGCAAAGGGAGCAGGCGTGGATGAAATCTCTGGTGATATGTTAAAGTATGCGGGTGCGAAGCTTATACGAAGATTGTGTGAATTATCCAATGTATGCCTTATGTGTGGAAAAGTGCCGAGGGATTGGAAGAGCGCGATCATTGTATCACTCTATACGGATAAGGTGAACAAGAGTGATTGCAAGAAATAAGTTTGCTGAGCGTGCCTGGTAAGGTATTTGGAAGAATACTGATTGATAGAGTACGAGAAACTACAAAAACTAAGATTTGGTATGTATAGAGCCACCCTGCACATCAGAGGGAGGATGTGACGATCAGATGGTTGCTCTCCAGCAGGTGATCGAAAAGTGTTTAAGGGTAAAGGAAGCTTAACACATGGATACATGTGTTAACTACAGAGGAATAAATTTGGTCAGTGTACCTGGTCAAGTGGGAAATATTAAATGAATATGGCGTAAATAAAGGTCTAATAAATGGAATAAGGCCAGTATACAACGGTAGTCGGGCATGTGTTAGGGTGAGAGGAGGTGTTAGTGAATACTTTAATATTGAGCAAGGAGTGCGATAAGACTGTGTGATGTCAACGTGGTTGGTCAATGTATACATAGATAAATGTGTTAGAAAAGCATGTGCTTATACAAATGGTGTAATGGTTGGTGACTTAAATGTACAACTTCTGGTGTTTGCAGATGACACAGTCTCATTAAGTGACAGTGTGGATGGGCTACAGACCGCTCTGAGGAAGTTTGATACAGTTTGTGAGAGCATGGACCTAAAGGTAAACGTGAACAAAACTAAGATTGTGGTGTTCAATCGGAAAGGTGGAAAGGAGAGTAGAGTATTTACTCTGCAAGATGAAATTGTGGAGAAAGTAGACGAGCTGGTATATCTGGGTAGAATGTTTACTGGAGATGGTACAATAGAGGGCGAGATTGGACGAAGGGTCAATGCTGGAAGGAAAGTGACTGGAAGTGTGTGGACGATAATGAGAAACGAAAGTATCAATCTAGCTGCGAAACGAGCAATCTATAATTGCGTGTTTATCCCATCAGTATGGAGGTGATATATGGGCATGTCAAAAAAAGCACGAAAGAAAAATAAATGCCGTGGGTATGAGATTCCTGAGAAGCGCATGGGGTAAAACGAGAAGGGACAAGATAAATAATGAATGCATAATTACGGAATGTGGCGCGGAAAGGACGATGTAGGATAGATATAAAACTAAATTACGTTGGTTTGGTCACGTAGAGAGAATGAACTACGCAAGGTTAACTAACCAAATATATGTGGGTGAGGTTAGAAGAAAGGCCGGGCCTGGTAGGCCGCATAAAATTTGTTTGAATGTAGTAGAATGTATGATAAATGAAAGAAAGATTAGAAGTTTTAAAAATAAAAGGGCATGTCAGAGACAATGTATGAATCTTGCGGAAGCTAGGGACGTATGCGGAGATAGGAAAGCATGTAGAAAGATTGTGAATGAAAAATAAATAAGAGGGAGGGATTGTTCTGCCTACCCTGCAAGGGAATGGCGTGAAGGTTAAGGTTAACTAAGCATTACTTTACTATCACCTGTGTAATTTTACTGTAAATTACCGTAATTTGCCTTATTGTTTTATATGCTTATTTACTTAAAGACTGGCATGATTGCTTTTAGAGGGCCACACGTTTGGTATTACAATTTTTATTCTGATTTATTTATGACACAATTGTGCGGGTGACTATGTTTTTTTTTAAATTGTGTTTATGTGTAGCTAAACTGTTTTTTATTTTTTTTTCTTAATGTTATACTTTTATACGCACTGTAACCTGATTTAATGGTGTTTTTTTACACAGTACGTCCATAACGTAATGTATAAATTAATTTAAAATTAAAGTATTTGTTTCTTGAAAAACGCTTGGACACGTCGATTAGTATTTTTAGTTGCGCATTTTTTACAATACAATTTTTTTATACAGGGTGTCTCATCATAAAAGATATGACCACACTTTCGATTGTTTCAAATGGAACGCCCTGTACATTATATCATATTAGAATTCTACAGCAAATTCTAGATATTTTTTGTATAATATGTCCTTGGTCTATCTATCTCCGTTTCTGAAATATTGACACTTGAAAAATGAGAATTCTTTCTTTTTTGACTCGCTACAGAATCCTCTACGTAGAGTACTAACAGTGCTTAAAGGTCTAGTTGTTTTAATTGTATCAAACAATTTTATTAACATATTTCAAATACTGCAAAAAATTACAGATAAGAGATACATTTAAGTCAGCAAATAATACAAACGTTTATGTTGGAAAGAAACATTCCCTTACTTAAATAAGTAAACCGTTTTAAATAAATTCATATTTTTCTATAGTTGCTTTAATCTTCTCCTATACTGTACTTTTGAGGTAGTTAAATTGGTTGGTAAAACTGTCAAATAGACGTTATTATTGAAAGTGTCTTGTTCCGGCTTTGTAATACAAAAATAAGGTAAAGTTAACTGAATGGGAGAAGATTGAGATACTCTGCATGATTGGATATGGAGATAGGACCCACACTCAAGCAGAAACAGCTCATTTATTTAACGGAATTCATCCTGATCGTCCTCTCATTTCGCAAACTGTGCTCAGCAGAGTGGAAGCGAAATTTCAAGAATTCGGTCATGTTCGAGATAAGCCAAAATCTGGACGTCCCAGTGTAAGTGAACATGATCGGCTGCACATTTTCTTATCTGTAGAAAGAAATTCACACATTGCATTATCACATGTGGCTGGAAACCTAACTTTATTGAAATCTGCTGTGCACAACGTCGTCCGGAGAAACAAATATCACCCTTACAAAGCTATTCCGCTTCAAAAGTTATCTGAAGATGATTTTGATAGGCGTAATAAATTTTGTGAGTATAAGTATGCAACATATCTGTAACCAATACGAAAATGCTGTGAAAAAGATTATCTTTTGGGGCGAAGCTACATTCTGCCTCAACGGTATCGTCAATAGGCAAAATTGCAGGTATTGGGCCACAATCAACCCCCATTGGATGGTGGAGGCGCACACACAACATCCACAAAAATTAAATGTGTGGTGTGGTGTAGCTGGAGACAGAATACTAGGTCCTTATTTTTTCGAAGAAGCATTAACCGGTCAGATGTACCTCGAGTTACTTCAGTTGCAATTACTTCCTGCATTAATAGCTCTATTCCCGGATCCACATGAACCAGATCTCCCAGATCAACAACTTTTTTCCAGCAGGATGGAGTCCCACCTCACTATGCAGCTCCAGTTCGTGCGTATTTAGATGAAACGTTTCATCGTCGTTGGATAGGAAGGCGGGGTCCCATAGAATCGCCTGCTAGGTCACCAGACCTAAACCCCTTAGATTTCTTTTTGTGGGGATACCTGAAATCTAAGGTTTACATGAACAGACCTGCCAACTTGGAAGACCTGAGAAAAAGAATCCGAAGAGAAATACGCGCTATACCACCAGAAGTTGTCAGAAATGTTCAAAGAGAATTTATTTACCACTTGGACATTGTTTAGCTGTGAACGGAGTACATTTTGAACAATTAATTTAAGTTTGTTTAGCTACTTTAGTACATTTAAAAAATAATTTTAACAAATAAATAAAAATAATTAAATCATTTTTCAAGTGTCAATATTTCAGAAACGGAGATAGATAGACCAAGGGTACATTATACCAAAAATATCTAGAATTTGCAGTATAACTCGAATATGACATTAACTACAGGGCGTTCCATTTAAAAAATCGATAGTGTGGTCATATCTTTTATTATGAGACACCCTGTATAAAAAAATTGTATTGTAAAAAATGCGCAATTAAAAATACTAATCGACGTGTCCAAGCGCTTTTTCAAGAAACAAATACTTTAATTTTAAATTAATTTATACATTACTTTATGGACGCACTGTATATTTAACCCTTTCATTGTTTTTTTGTGTTATTTGATGTATTAATGTACTTGTGCAATTACTTATTTATGAATAAAGCGGGTTTTATTGGTGGTTCTTTCTCACAATATTACATTAACGGGTTGAATCATCATTGCGCAAAGCTCGTTAATTTTAATTTGAGTAGTTTCATCATTTACCTGCCCCACATGATGCAACACGTACCTCATCCAGACTATCTCATGTAAATAGCATAACGTCCCTAACACTAGACGGCCACTTCGTTTGATCAGGTTTAAGGTTTGCGAGCAATGAAATATCAGACTTTTAAATAAATTCTAATGTTTTAAGTATTGCTATTAAGTCAAAGTAAGGCAAGCAATTAATTTGAGTAATAGTAGCATTATTGTCAGTAAAGTCAGGATTGTTTTGTTCTTGAATTTGCATTATTGCAAATAAGTTCAAATTACACTTTTCAAGATAGGGTACCTAGGGGACGCTACAACCTTGAGTATACAAAATCACATCATGACATTTCAATGGTTACAACACATTCTGATGAGAACGCTCTCAGGATACACAACTAAGAATTTTTTTAATCAAACACAATGTATATTTTAATTCTAGTAAAACGTGAGTTATTAGATTTCATAACAGGCTAAAATCTATATTAAATGTTAACTTGGATATAAATAATACGAGTTTAAGCAACGTAACGCACATCAAGTTCATGAGCATTTACCTGGAGGAAACACTAAACTTTAAAGTTCACTGTGAGAAACTAACTTCAAAATTATCTTTTATTTCTTATATCTTTAGACAATTGCGCTATATTCTAATAGACAACAATCGATAGTCGTCTACGTTACGGAATTTGCTTATGGGGTAGTTCCACTTCATTTAATTCTGTATGTTTGCTTCAAAAGAGAATATTACGCATAATAGCTAATAAAAAACAGTGTGCATCATGTAATATTTTCCGAAACTTCAATATACTTATCTTAATGTCATTATATACAGGGTGTCTCGTAAAGAATGGTGTTACAGGCCAAATACTCATTAGAGCATCCAGTCCGTAAAGTCCATATGCGCGCACGCCATAGCTTAGTGGCGTAGGCGGGGTTCTTACTTAATGTTATATAAAAGGGCACTCGTCAGTACTCCAAAACGTCAAATTCGGGCAAAAAATGTCAAAAAAGGGTCAGCTGTTGAATACATTTATAGCGGGAAAACGTCATGAACACATTCACAAATAAACTATACTACCGACAATTCCATTCCAAAAATATTTACGCGAAGTTCACCTAAATTCCAATGAGATTCTAAGCTTTTTATATATAAGCCGAAAACTCGATAATAAAACTAAAACTCACTAAATATTTGGATAAATTTAGCGCTAAAATTATTGGCTCAAATACCAAAAAAATAACTGATCAAAACGGTAATTAATTCTTTAATTTAAAACGAAAAATACATTACACAAAGCTAAATCGACACGATCGAAAATTTATAAAATCCGCAGATTTAATAATCGGGGTTATAATTCCTAAACTCGAAAAGTAATACAAAACAATAAACAATCAGTTTACCTTTACACCGGCCCATATAACGATAGTTGGTCGGTCATCGAACTCAAACTACGTTATCTAAATGCATTACGTCAAACCATCATGAATCTCATATCTCCAAAATTTACATTTAATTACTTAAGAAAAACTTGAATAACTTTTATTAAAATTTACACACAAGATGGACGTTGTCGCTGTAAAAAACATGTTTGATTCAAGTTTCTCATTAAATGAATTCAAGTACTAGAAATTTTAAATGTGAATCAAAGGAATCTAATCTTTTAACGTATTACTTTACGTCAACAAAATTGTAGCACAGAGGACAAATCACAATAGATTCATATCGGTTAATAAAACAGTTATAAACATTAATAATGGTCGTGTATTATGAAGTTTACATATTAAATTTTGGTACAATTACAAAAACATATTGAATTAACATTTCAAAACAAGAAATCTAAAATAATAATCAAATTCGGTCGGCGCTTACAAGTCCATTTAAGGTCATTTAACATATGTTACAAACAACTACCTTTCATTAAATACAACGGAAATAATACACAATATCGGTAATGTAAACTTTCAATACAAAAAATTTACACAAATAACAGTTCAGAATATAAACAATAAATTGCGACACAAACACAAAAAAGACACTTTTTTTATAACACAGCAATATAAACAAATGTAAAAGTTTACCTTTAATTAGCATCACGGTACAAAACTAGATTACACTAAATCCTCTGGCTTGCAATCAAATAGGTCATTCTACTGCGCCCCAGGTTCGGTTCGATCGAAACTGGCTCCTTAAATTTCTACGGTAACGCTCTTCAGGTAACCTCTCACAAACCGCAACTTCCCATTTATAGTTACACAGAATAACTTTAGAATTACGACAGTTAATACAATCAAAACCACTAATTCTTCATTTGGTTTAACGTAAATGCACAAATATTTACAAGGCGTTATTTAACTTAATTTAATCATTCAAAACGTATTATTAAAATTCGGTATCTTTATGTGAACGACATCTTCTTAATAACGATATTTACAAAGTTATATGCAAGGTGAGACTGGGTAAGCCAGTTGAAAGTAGAAGCACGGCAACAAAGGGGTCGGGAACAGCACTTTATCACGAAATTATTATATCCGCCGAAGCGAACTAACCCTCTTCTAATCTCGAAACGATAACAGGTGTCCAAGACCACGATAACATCACATAGAACTCCCCGGACGTGGTAAACAGTCCACTAAAAAGCCGTCACATGACGAAGAGGACGTTGCCTCACGCAAGAGGTTCTTCAGATCGGGTACGTTGTCGATACATTGTGCTATCCTCAACTTCCACACCACGCGCCTCGCGCTGTTACAACCAACATCCACCTTTAATCACATCGTAACCCAGACTGCCTATAAAAAACAATTTCCCCTTTCCTTTCAATAATCTTGCATCATATTTTTCTCAACAAACTTTCACACAAAAAACTGCTAATATTACAGCCAACTTCCAACTCCCGCTATAAAGCTTTAAGGGCATGAGTCCTAACGTTTACGTGAGTACAAATTGTAGTCCAAGGAAATATTACATCAACGGAAAAGATGATTAATTAACACCAACGGACTGAAGTATTGTATCTTAACAGAAATACGGCGTCAATCCTTTTTAAAACCTTTTTATAAAAATTTACAGGAAAATAATTTACGCTCAACTTCGAAATTTCTATTTCCAAGTAACTAATCCATGAAAAATTTAAATACCAATTTCAGAAATCCATTTTAAATTTCAATACGAAAACTTTAATTCGAAAACCACTATCAAGCTTAGAGAAATCAATCAATACAATACGTCAATCTTAACTTTAACTTTATGACCGCCTGAAAACAAGAAATTTCGTTAGCGTGAAAGCGGGAATTTAGAAAATAGAAAAAAAAACGTATATACAGGGTGTAACGGATGCTAATGGCAAAACTTGAGGGGGTTATCATACAGTTAATTTGCAACAAAAAATTCTTAAAGGATTTGCTATAAGACAAGTATTTACTGGTGTTAAACAAATCTTCTATACTAGGTGCTGTAAAAAGTTAAATACAATAATTGTGAAGTGAGCAAAATTAGTGGTCTGCTCTTATTCGTGGTAACGCCAAAAATGTGTTAATGAGGACATAATTTGTCTTCGGCTAAAAACTACTGCATTTAGTAAGCTTTTCAACGATATATCAACTTTTGAGTTTGCTATTTTTTCCGGCAATATCACGTGCAAAAGTAATAAAACCGTAAAAATCGAAAATACACAAAACCTTATATTACTAGATTTTAAGACTGTTTTTTTTAAATTTAAGTAACAAAATTAATTGAAAATACTATTTTTTACTTAGTAACATATTTACAAGAACCTAATAATTATCGATGTAACCTCCCCCTTGACGGATACATAAAGCGCACCTCCTCCGCACGGAAGCAGCTATGTGACACACTTCTTCATTTTGCAGTTGAAGCTGTTCCCAACAATCAAAAATCCTTTGTTCGAGCTGTTCTCGAGTTTCAATTGATACTTCACATACCAAAGATTTCAATCTACCCCAACGAATAGCAATCTAACGGAGTTAAATCGGGACTTTGAGGAGGCCACCTAACTATACTAACGCATACTACCCCTCTACCATCATAATGTTCATTTAGCCTTGCCCGAATCTCCCAGCTGTTATGACCAGGGCAACCATCCATTTGCAGTCAGTAATTAATCCTAAAATTTAGAGAAACCTCTTCTAATATATTGTGCAGTGCGTTCTGAAGAAGAAATCTCTCTGCGTTTAATACATTTTCTACTATAATTGGTCTAAGAACGTAATTTCCCATTATATCCATATGTTAGCTTTGAATCTGTATTGATTAGTGGAAGGCCTAATAGCATGAGGATTTACAGGTGCTCACTTATGGTCATTATGACAATTCAATATGCCATCTCTGGTAAACGTTGACTCGTCAGTCCAAATTACATGCTTGTAAAATTGCGGATCTCTGTTGGTTTGTTGGATATACCACTGACAAAACTGAGCACGTTCGGCTCTATCGTGATTCAGTAAGCTTTGAACAGGGTGAAAGTTGTTCCTTCTAAGACTTCCGTGAACTGACGTATGAGAAATCCTCCCAATTTGTATTGCTGCCCTGCGCATACTTAATGTGGGAGTTTCTTCAAAAGCTCTGTTATAATTTGATCTTGATGACGATTTACTCGATCGGCCTTTAGACGACGATATCTTGGAACACTCCCTGTCTCTCCCAAAATCTGAAATGTAGTTACAACAGTTTTTGTGTTTGGAATGCGTCTATAAGGATAAGGTGCGCAAACACCATACACAAATAAAATATCTCGATACGCGTTATTTGCGAAAAAACGTGGCATCTTCAATTTAGGTACTTAATTAATCAACAAGAACACTAAAGTAATTTTATGACTTTGACAGTTGTGTCAATGTGGTTTTCAGAGCCGCCTTGGCATTTATCTATCTTGAAAGACGCATTCTAAACAAAAACACGTTTGTCACAATATTTCGGATTATAGGAGAAACAGGAGGAGTTTAAAAAGAAGCTTTTTGAAGAAACTCCCACAAAAAGTACGCACATGGAGCAATATGGTTGAAGAATTTCACATACGTCAGTTCGCAGAAGTTTCAGAAGGAATCACTTTCACCCTAATTATTTAATCCCTGTTCAAAGTCAATCTTTACCAGAGCATATTTAATTATCATAATGACCTGCTTCTCGATTAAACAAACATTATCGAGATAGATTAATAGGACGTTTTGGCACAGTTTATTGGACACCCAGAAGCCAAATATTATAATATTCAACTAAAAAGGCCTTAAAATCCAGTAATATAAGGTTTGTGTATTTTGGATTTTTACGGTTTTATTATTTTTACCCATAATATTGCCGCAAAAAAAATAGCAAACTCAAAAGTTGATATATCGTTGAAAAACCTTATAAATGCAATAGTTTTTGCCGAAGAAAGAACACGCCCTTGTTAACACACATTTTTGGCGTTACCACGAGTAAGAAGATACCACTAATTTTGCACACCTGACAATTATTACATTTAACTTTTTACAGCACCTGGTACAGCAAATTTAACGCTCGTTCCGATGGTATGACTAAATTTGATGTGGCTGTAAGGATAACAGATATACTTTTATTTCTATGGAAAAAAGCAAACAATTTTTTGAAATCAAGAGATGTTGAATAAAAAAATAACTTTCCAAAAAAATCTTATAAGAATTTTTTATTGCAAATTAATTGTATGATAACCCCCTGAAGTTTGGCCCTCAGCATCCGTTACATCCTGTATACAGGGCGTTTAACCACAGATGACAATGGGCCATAGTTCAGAGATGGTTTCTTTGGGTTAAAATAACCCCATTTATACCAACTTACCTTAGTCCAATTCTGCTTTCTTAGAGTTATGACCTTTCAAAGATGCATTTTTTATTTCACTTTTTTTCTATAGCTGTCGCAATTCTGAAAGGTCATTTTATTTTCTTCAAAAAAGGTACTGTTATTCGCTAAACGGTTCCGCTTTAGAGAAAATGCACTTAAAGTGAACTCTAAAGAATGCACAGTTTCACTTGCATATTTACAAATAACTAGAAAACTATCAAATATTGAACAGGTATTTAATTATGGTGAATGGTATTCTCAAAATGTTCGCTATTGGCCCCAATACAGTTTTAGCATCTTTTAAAAAAAATTCTTCTTACTGCAAAAAACGATGGATGCAGACTTAAAAATTTTTGGATATAGTTTAGGTCTTGTATTAATCACAGCAGCAGAATATACTAAAGTTTTTATGTACCCCCAGAAGAAAAAGTCCATTGGATTTAAATCAGGACTTCGTGGAGGCCAATGAAGTTCACTTCCTCTTCCAATCAAACGATGCGGAATACATTATCTAAGTGATTTTGCCCCGCGAGAGGAAAATGGGCAGTGGCGCCGTCTTGAAGAAACCACACGTCACGACGAACGTTTAAAGGGACTTCCTCCAGCAGGTTAAACAGGCTATGCTGGGGGAAGTTTAGATACTCGCGGCTATTCAGTTTAGCTGACAGTTCAACAGGACCTACAAAAGAATCGTTCACGATCCCAAACTAGATATGGCAATTTCTGCTGTTAAATACCCCTCCTCTGGTAAAGGTTGGCTCATCGGTAAACAAAATATTATTAATAAAGCATTGATGACGTCGATGTTGGCTTAAAATCCAGTTAGAAAAATTCGCTCTTGCCAAAAAATTATTTGGTTGTCTACGATTTGGAAAAATATTTTTGTAACTTCTGTCCGCAGCACCTACGTTCATTGAAATTTTGTTAAGCGTAAATTGCCACTATATCACCCATTTTACTATTTGAGAACAAATTATATCGCGGCATTCTTAAAACGGAAACCGAATACTTAAACAATGCAATACTCAAAAGAACTAACAACAAACAAAACAAAGTAGAAAACACACCAAAGATATTTGATGGATACCTAGTAGATTAAATTGGCATTAAATTGTATACAAATGAAATATGTACATTCTGCAGAGTTCACTTTAAGTGCATTTTCGTCTAAAGCGGAACCAGTTATCGATACTATTAAGAGTACCTTTTTTAAAGAAAATAAAATGACCTTTCAGAAATGTTAACAAGTCCTTCAAAGTATTTATCCACAAAAAAATACAGCGGAAACCATAAACATGAGTAAGATTGGTGACGCGCTCTATCTTTTACGTTGAAAGCAAATAGATATTCATGGAAAAGGAAAAGGCAACGTATTTCATTCCCTCCCCAAGGGGGAGGGCGGGCTGCTCGAGCTTTCCGAGCTCCTTCAGCCACAATCATTGATTCCCAGCATACATACATACATTACGTATATATGCATGGTGGGATTAAGGATAGGTGTGGTCAGGATGGGATCGGAAGGAACGGAGTTAGGGTTCTGAGGGGGAAAGTACTAGCCCAGCATTCGCCTACATAGCCGCACTAAATTACTTATGTTTGTGTTTGTTTTTTACTTTTTTTTTTCAATGTGAATTCATTGTCTCTACTAGTGACGTGTCTCATACGTTATTCTTTGTAATCAAGACTAAATGAGAAATAAACAAACTGTAGAAAAGTGTGATATCGTATGTTTAGGAAAACTGTTAGGCTAAGAAAAGACAAAACAAACTTTGATCGTAATGCAACACAAAAGCATTGCATAGGTTCGATAGCATTTATTACATTTTTTGTCACGTTAGGCTTGGCAAGGCTAGGTCATTAATTATGTAATTTTAAAGAAAGTAAGTTTTTAAGTATGCAATAGGTTAGTCGGCAAAAAATTAATACGTTTAAGTGGACATTCCACCGAATACCGGATCGACCGATCTACCGTAGCAGCGATCGTTGAATACTATCCTTTATGCCAACAGCTCGAATGAAGATTTCCCTGCTAGATAATTCCAATACTTTCGCATGAGCAAAGAACTATTTGAAAAATTACATGGTTTGTTGGAGAACGTCATACTAAAGGAACATACAAATTATAGGAGTTGTATTAGTTCAAGGAAAGGATTAGTGGTTACCCTAAGGTAAAGTAAAAATTAAACTGAAGTAAAGTTTCAACACTTTTTTATTTTTACTACCCCAGCTATTAATAGTTGTAGAGTGTGCTTGTACTGGGCTAATTTATGTATGGTAACTCGTACACAGGGGTGAATTACGGATCGCTTTCTATTTCTGGAGGCGAGAATAATGGAGTTAGAAGTAATGGGTCCGATGTTGATGATAATGCTGATGCAAACGCTAATTCAAAAAGAATTTGTTGGGTATGCATCCTGGCAAGCATAATATTACGAGGTGTTAATCGCTTTAAACTTCGCACACAACTCAACATAAACAGTTCATCAGGATCATTCTTCTTTGTGATGATATCGAAGAGTTGGTCATCCGGGAGTTTCGAGGTTTCCTTTTTAAGCGGGGTAGACTTTCCAGAGCATTTTCGTTTTACCCCTGATGTAATATTCCGGATATCCTAGTCCTGAGTATTTGCTTGAGTGTAATCATTTTTGGTGCCTTGAGTTTGACTTTAATCGGTATCTTGAGTTTCATTTTGTCGGGGCTCTTGATTCTCTGTCATTATGTCCGCATTGGTATTAATATTCTGGGAGTCAAAACCAACAATTGATTGTTTCTCTCCAGAACACGGGCTATCATTTATGGAATAATTTCCCATGGTTTCTTTGAATTCCACAAATGGAACCAAACATAGCATTTGATCGTAACAGATCCACTTTTTCTTCTTTCCCCCAGCCGAACCACTTTTCCTGACTCATTACCCTCTATAATGCTTGATAAAAGCATCGTGTAGAGTCCACCACATTTTTTTAACATTTGTAACGTCTGATATAAAAGTAAGGTTTAGGTTTAGTGGTCCGAAATTGTTGCTAATTAATAATGACTTTCAAATGAGTCACATCATGCTACACGAAAGAATATTGACTTGTGTGCTATATGGACTTTCTGTATTGACGTATTTTAGTTGATTTACATTACTTTTACTAAACCTTTTACTATTCAAAATGATCCTTCAGATCAGTAGAATTTAGTTTAGCGTGGGAGAACTAACGGTAAATAGAATCACCAAAGAGACTTGTTTTGGTATAAAAAAGATTATTATGCCATTATATATTCCAAAAGTGACCAAAGAAAGGTGGAAGGAAATACAAAAGGATTTTTATCAAAAATGGAATTTTCCGAATTGTGTAGGCGCCGTTAACGGTAAACACGTACACGTATTTGCCCCCAAAAATTCCAGATCCACATTTCTCTACTGTAAAGGAGGGTTTCCGATTGTGTTGATGGTAGAAGTAGACGCTAATTACAAATATATTATGGTAGATGTTGGTTCATGTGGTGGTAATAGTGATGGTGGAATTTTTGCTAACTCCTCTTTTGGAAAATCTTGGTTAACAAACGACAGCAAATCAGACTCCTTCAAGAGATATTTCTTTACCTTTAGAGTTGGTTGCCGATGAAGCATTCCCGTTAAAAGAAAATATATTGCTCCCATTTCCCAGTAAAAATTTGTCCGAACGTCAGATAATTTTAAACTATCGCCTATCAAGAGAAAGAAAGGTAGTAGAAAATGCTTTTGGCATTACTGCCCATAATTGGAAAATATTACTTAAACGGATGGAAGTAAAAAAATTTCTAGTTTGTCACCATAATACTTTTGACATGCTGCTCATTGCAAAATTATTTGCTAACCGAAAATATGAACAATCTACGCAATATACTACAATACAGAGCGGTATTAATAATCAAAACAGGCGATGTGCAAGACCAAATTAGTGCAGACTGGTTCATTTCACCAGCGGGCGAGGTTCCTTGGCAATATGAGGCTATTAGGCATTAAATAATTATTTGTAAGTACTGTTATTATGATAAATAAATAATTAAATACTTTACATAGACCTACTTTGGTTAGTCATGTGTTTGCATACTTCTTTCCAAGCATTTTCTCGCCTATTGGCACTTTTATAGTTCGACAAAGACTTGTCATGCAAAATTAGATAACATTCAACAGTCAAAATTAATTTTCCTTCAATAGTGATGATGTATAACCTGTCTGGCAGAACACATTCAACTGATGCTCATCTTTGAAATAAAAATTTTACCGGAATGTATTATGCTGTTCCCTCGATCCGGCATGCAGCGCCGCATTTGGTAGAATGTCCCCTTTATTTGAAATAACCTAAAAAATTGAAAAATATCTAGAGTGAAACAACACACGACCTTTCAACATACAAAGTGGAAATTAAAAGAAACAAATTAATTTTAATTATAATTTTTTAGGAAACTACGCAACGATTTCTTTATACGTTCATACCGAAAACAGGCAACATTGTAAAAACACGAACAATAATCTATGTCAAACAGACTTTCAAAACTTCATGTTATATAGACATTAATAGAAAAGTGATATAACATGAAATTTTCTTTGAAAAGTACCTCTACACTCTTCCCTATAAAATTGATCGTAATTCAGATACTGAAAAATTCAGCTTTAGGATTTTTTTGCCGCTAAATTACGCGGCGTATCAAAATATTACATAGACTATAATTAATCGATACGACTAAGGTCTATATTTAGGTATTCTTATATCTTTGAAATATACAGCTGATCTAGAAATATTGGATAAAAACGAAAAACTACCCCTAATAAACTCCCCCTCTTCGCAGCAGGATTTCTCCCCAAACCTAATCAGCTCAAAGCCAAATGAAAACAAGCCTAAATACAAAATCTTTAATAAGCAATTATTTCTTTCTGGAGTTACCTGGATACTAACATACATCCACACCCACACAGACAAGCTAGCACACTCGCGTACGCGCGCGTACGCACGCACGTACGTACGCACGTATGCAGGCACACGCATATACGCACGCACTCACGGACGCACGCACGCGCTCACGCGTACAAACATGCACACGTACGCAGACACACACACACACACACACACACACACACACACACACACACACACACACACACACACACACACACACACACACACACACACACACACACACTCACACACACACACGCACGCACGCACGCACGCACGCACGCACGCACGCACGCACGCACGCACGCACTCACGCGCGCACGCACGCACGCACGCGCGCACGCACGCACACACACACACACACACACACACACACACCACACACACACACACACACACACACACACACACACACACACACACACACACACACACACACACACACACACACACACGCGCGCGCGCGCACACACACGCGCACGCACAGTAGTACTCCAACGTAATAAGTAAAGTGGAACACTATCTTTTTCTTTTTATTCAGTGATCTGTAAGGTTTTTGGACAAAATAATTTTATATCGATAGCTGTGTTATTGCGCTTTATAAGTAGTCCTTGCATTTCCTTGTTATTGTTTTATGTGCTTTGTTATTAACAATTTTATAAACACGTGGTCAGTGAGGCAAAAATTACCAGGTGCCATGGGGTAATAAATACCGTCTTTCACTTCATGCCCCAGTTATATAAGTACATACTGTTATATATACATTTTTATTTTTATAGAATGCGGAATTATCGCCGAAAAACAGAAAGAGATAAAACTCCATTAGGGATCATGAAGCGAGTAGCTGAATCTGTGATCCAAGAAGGAGTTTCCATAAGATCTGCAGCCAAAGATTATAAATATGCAGGGTTAGTCTGAAAAGATTTCTAGCTCGTTATAAAACAGATTCTGAAACCGCTACATTCGGCTACAAATCTAGTCGTCGAATCTTCACTGATGAATAAGAAAATATTCTATGTGACTTATCTTAAGCAATCCGCCTAAATTTACTTTAGTTTAACGCCAAAAAATGCAAGTGTCTTAGAAAAGAGTGTGCAAAACGTTTTAATCTCAAAATACCTACTTCATGGGAAGATCGCGTCTTTTCTGAAGAGATAGGCAGCGCTTTCTATACGTTCACCCGAAGCTACTAGTTTAGGCCGTGTAACATCTATTGATAGACGAATGTTCCAGAGTTTTATAATAAACTCAATGATCTTATGGATCGGTATTCATTTACAGCTTCAAGTATTTGGAATGTAGACGAGACCCTTGTTTCTACGGTAACCAAGCCACCAAAAATTGTGAAAATAAAGGGATCAAGGCAAACTGGTGCTATAAGGGACAAACTTTACAGTTGTAGGCAGAATCTCGGCATCTGAAACTTGTATACACCGATGTTTTTATTCCCTCGTAAAAATTACAAGGAATATTTCATCCGAGGAGGTCTACTAGATTGTGTATGTGCGGCTAATATTTCTGGTTGAATGACGAAAGTGGAATTTCTTTCTTTTATGAGACATTTCGTCAAACACGTTAAGCCAACGAAAGAATCACCTATTCCCCTACTACTTAACCATCACGACTCACACTTGGATATACTCGTTTTAAATTTGGCTAAAGAGAATGGGATGGTGATGTTATCATTTCCTTCCAACTGCTCCTATCGGCTTCAGCCTCTAGACGCGGAAGTATACGGCTCCCTTAAAAAGTATCTGTCTTTTGCTCAGTAAATCAGAGGCAGAAGACTGTATTTGTCTTAACATATTCTCAGAGTTTATCTGGAATGGATACAATGTTCACAGTGTAAAAATTGGGCTCACAGCAAATGACTAAAAATTGTTGAAATTTTTCATTCAGCAACGACTTTTATTAGGGGGAGGAAGGGGGGCAAAGTGCTTGCCCACGTAAGTTGTATATAATGAAAACTGACAATTTTATTACTTTTTTAATTTCGAGATAATTGCAGAGGTTCCTATCTACCTATGTGTTCAAATTGTAAGTAACGTATGAATACACCAATGTCTATAAAATCTATTTTTAATCCTTATGTACCTTCACATGCATGTATATCATTTTCTCAGTCAGAATAATTTAAAGTTATTGAGAAAAAAGAAACACCTTTTTTTACTTTATTTTAATTTTATGTACATTATAATGAATCGAAAGCAGTTTTTTTTGCTAGTTATTCTTATTATAAAACCGTTAATTAAATTTACTTTTTTCTTCCACCTAACCTTAAGTTTTTGTATCCTATACGTACGTTAGTCATCTCATCTGCGTTTTTTAAATCAAAGACCTTCCAGGCACACAATTATACAGATGTATGGTTGTTTAACAAACATGTTTTCGGCCTTCAACTTATTTTAATGTTTATTAGGGGCTATAACCATGAAGATTTTGTATGTAAACGATAGTATGATGATGAAGGTGATGCTAATAATTTCGGTTCTGGTTTTTGTAGTAGAGTTAAAAAAGCTACGTACGTTAACAAAATTTGTTTTGCAGATAGCCATTACCTAAATTCATGATTTATTTCAGCATCAAGCTTTAAAATATGTGATCACTTTGGACCTAATATAAGCGAATGTATCAAAGATGCTATACATAGCGCATTGTTTCAATTAAAAGATGGTACGTTAGTTACTTGTATGTCGCACAATAATTGTTTTCTCTTTAGGTATTCCGGAAATCGATGCACTTCCCATAGAACCTCTACACATCCCGGAAGCAACAATCTCTAAAGGACAAACGGAAACTATCTTCAGCGATATGTATGTGTACAACATAAGTGAAGCAGTTGTGGAAAGCGTGAAGTAATAGCATTTTAAAGTAAAACTTAATTTTCAACTCTTTTGTCATAGTGCCTCTTTGAGTCAGAAACGATTTCATGCCACCATAATTGGAAAATCTGATTGGGTACATGCAACTATGGATTACACCATGAATGGACACTTATTATATTTTAGAATAATTGGAAGTGGAAAATCGGTCGCTCAGTTTAGTAAGTTTTGTATTCATTTTTTTAATGTTCAAAACTCAAAGTAAAAAAATTGAGCGCTTAGAATGTATGTCTCAAAATATTACTTAGCTCAAAATAGAGCCGGAATTCGAACTCGGGACAGTTAGGCCACTAACCAATTTAATAATGCAAATGCCTGATCCTTAAATAGTATTCAAGTTTTTCAAGAGCAAATTGTCTCGCTTAATTGCATTTACCGTATTGGATAAAAAATGTACTTTGCTCGCCAATTATTGTTAATGGGTGTGGCCTATTTATTACGTTTTCAATTGGAACATTCCTTCACTTTTTCTTTGTCATGAGGGTCATTTTCATTTTTGTAATGACTGACGTCATCATTTTCAGATGTTGAGACGGGATGTGGATTCACCGAATTCTAATTTTGGCATACCAAACTAAATCATTCCACTAAAATATTTTTATGAAAAACCACGAATTAAAATACTTGCCTTTTGGGTGAGTAATTTTATGAATACATATATATATATATATATATATATATATATATATATATATATATATATATATATATATATATATATATATATATATATATACAGGGTGACCCAAACTCGATGGCCAAAATGAAAACGGCTGATTCCTCTGGCCAAAAGGAACAAAAATTGTTAATACAGGGTGTCTATTGTGGATGGTTTCCAAGATGTTAACTTTTTTAATTTTTCTATTTCGTAGACATATTTTTAAATCACGCTGTATCTTCCAAACTAGAAGAGTTACAAGAAAACACATTAGGAGAAATTTGTAGAACATGAAATTGCCTTAAAGAATATTGAATTCATTCGAGACAAACTCATCATTCAACATTTTTAATGACACAATGAATTCAGAAATGATTTTTTTTCAAATCCCAAGACAAATTTCCAAGACGAATATTTTTCCAATAGAGATGGATTTGATACATGGCCGATAAAGGAAAAACTTTTTTCATAAGCTTCACAACGATATGAAACAAACTTATGGTTGACGTACTAATTACTGAATTGTTCCAGGAATACACCTCAGGAAAAACTTTTAGAGCATAAAATTACCTTCAAAAATATGGTAGAGTAGATGAGAATTGACGATTTGTCCCTCACTTTTCAATCAATCTGTACATTTACGGCAAGAAATACGTCTCCTTTACTGATATCTTTTCATCACCGTAGCAACGACTTGACATTAGTAAGTTAGTTGTCAAAATTTGTTTGCTATTACAGTTTTGCTGATTTCAATACGAGTTCTTTCTGTTGTAGTGATATTGTAGTTTAGTTTTTGAGTCGTTCGTGTTCTTGTTATTATTATTGTTCTTGTTCGTGTTCGTGTTTTCCTTCCTGAGTCATGTTTTCAAATGGAGAATATGCCGATATTCATTATTATTATGGTGTTGCCCAAGGGAATGCGAGTGAGGCTGCTAGACTGTATGCAGCTGCTTTCCCAAGAAGAACTCATCCAGAAAGGAGGGTTTTCTCTAGAGTACACACTGCTCTAAGAGAGAGAGAGGATCTTTTAGGATCCTAAGAGATCAAGAGGAATTTCAAAATGTTGAGAGGATTGACGACGTAATCCAGCATTTCGAAGCAAATCCTGAGACTAGCTTACGGCGGTCATCCAATGTATTGCAGATGCCACGACAAACAATACGGAGAACTCTTAAGGCTGACGGAAGACGTGCGTATCACGTGACGGGGGTTCAAGAACTTTTAGATGGAGATCTAGGTCGGCGGATTGAGTTTTGCCAATGGTATCTCAATTCAGTTAGGAATGATCGAGATTTCCAAAAAGCAATCTTGTGGACGGATGAGGCCACCTTTACAAGGTCAGGCATCTTCAATATCCATAACACGCACGTCTGGGCACATGAGAACCCACGTACTATGAGACCAAATAGCTTTCAACGCCAGTTCAAAGTTAATGTTTGGGTTGGTTTACTCAACAATCAACTTATTGGTCCATATATTCTGCCAGATAGAGTCAATTCAGTGAATTTTTTGAATCTCCTTCAAGAAAACCTCCCTGAATTGATGGAGGAGGTTTCATTGGCAACAAGAGGTGTGACAGATAAGCTAAACGAACATTATCCCCAACGTTGGATTGGAAGAGGTGGTACAGTGGCGTGGCCTCCAAGATCTCCAGATCTCAACCCTCTTTCTGGATGAATTATTCTTGGGAAAGCAGCTGCATACAGTCTAGCAGCCTTACTCGCATTCCTTTGGGCAACTCCATAATAATAATGAATATCGGCATATTCTTCATTTGAAAACATGACTCAGGAAGGAGAACACGAACACGAACAAGAACAATAATAATAACAAGAACAAGAACGACTCAAACACTAAATTACAATATTACTACAACAGAAAGAACTCGTATTGAAATCAGCAAAACTGTGATAGCAAACAAATTTTGACAACTAACTTACTAATGTCAAGTCGTTGCCACGGTGATGGAAAGATATCAGTAAAGGAAACGTATTGGTAATTTTATGCTCTAAAAGTTTTTCCTGAGGTGTATTCCTGTAACAATTCAGTAATTAGTACGTCAACCATAAGTTTTTCTCATATCGTTGTGAAGCTTATGAAAAAAAGGAAGTTTTTCCTTTATCGGCCATGTATCAAATCCATCTCTATTGGAAAAATATTCCTCTTGGAAATTTGTCTTGGGATTTGAAAAAAAATCATTTCTGAATTCATTATGTCATTAAAAATGTTGAATGATGGGTTTGTCTCGAATGAATTCAATATTCTTTAAGGAAATTTCATCTTCTACAAATTTCTCCTAATGTGTTTTCTTGTAACTCTTCTAGTTTGGAAGATACAGCGTGATTTAAAAAATAAGTCTACGAAATAGAAAAAATTAAAAAAAAGTTAACATCTTGGAAACCATCAACAATAGACACACCCTGTATTAACAATTTCTTGTTCCTTTTGGACAGAGGAATCAGCTGTTTTCGTTTTGGCCATCGAGTTTGGGTCACCCTGTATATATATATATATATATATATATATATATATATATATATATATATATATATATATAGGGTCCAAGAGCGCCTTCTTCTACATCTTCCGTTTTATATAAGCTAGATTAATAAAATTTGGAATGCAGTTATAGTTTAGTTGTGTGCATATTTTAAAATTATTCACGCAAATACAGGTTGTTTATTTAATGAGGACCAAATTACTATAAAAAAAATTTAAATGGAACACCCTGTATATTATTACTTTTTTGAATTCTACACATTGTTCCTAACAAATTCGCAATATATTTTCCTATCCCTAAGTATAGCCGTTTTTGAGTTATTTCGATTTTTCTAAAAAAAAATTGAAATTACAGAGTTTGCTTTGAAAATGTACCTCCTTAACTGTTGAAAAATAATAGTTATCTAATTTATATGAGAATAAGTACACAGATAGAGCTTCCTTTTAATGTAAAGCAAATGATATAATTGCATGCAGGGTGTTTATAATTGACTTGCCAATCAACCATTATTCGAACTAGTAAAAGTGTACTTTTTCAAATAAAACACCATGTATATTAGACCCCTCTAGAAAATACAACAAACTTTTTTTATTATTGGATTAACATCCTTCAACAATAACAAATTAATTAAACAAAATTACCCATCCACTCCGAGTTATGACACTTAGTTTATTCAATTAAACCACCCCCTAAGTTTGCACAATGTTCAGTGCCTAATCTATAATTCTTTATAACAATTTTGTATCTATTCCAAAGTAATTGTTGCAGTAGCGTTTTGAATCGTGCTTATTAACTGTTCAACATCATTTGGAATTCTTTCAGCGTAAACTAATTGTTTTAATCTGCTCCACACAAAAAAATTCATAATAATAAGATCAGATGACCTTGGAGGCCACAGAAATCTCCTATTGTTTCTCCCAATCCATCTGTCGCTAAACTGTTCTTTTAACCAGCTGGAAACAAGACGAGTAAAATAGGCAGGGCAGTCGACTGGCGTATTTGTAGGGGAAGTTCATCAACAAATTTTTCAAGAATCATCATGTACGTATTCTGACTAAGGTTTCCTTCAAAAAATAATTGCCCCATAAGACCGAGTCTACATGAAACTACACACCATACATTTATTTTTTTAAGGTATTGCCTTCTGGAATTAATTTCGTATTGTGGAGTTTCTTCGCTCCAAAATCCACAATTCTGACACGAAGGGACGCCATTTGTTGTGAAACTAGATTCATCCGAAAATATTATCTGCTCATAAAAATGTCGGTTGTTTAAAATTACTTCTTCCAAAGGCAAGCAATAATCTAATCTTTTGCCTTCATCACCGTCTTCTAGCGTATGAAGAAATTATGCTTTAAATGCATGGATGTTACAGCTTTTATAAATTCTTTGCAAATGTGCTCAGTCTGCTTATTATACCTTCGCTTTCTCAATGACATTTTTGGATCATTTTCAACCGAATTTAATGCTATCAATGTTGCTGCATCTTTTTATCCAGAGCTTTCTTTTGTTTTTTTTTTAATTATTTACAATTCTAGTTTACATAAACTTTTTTATTAGCCAGCCCACGCATGATTTTTGTATTACTGCATCAAGATATTTTTCAATAGAAAGATTAATTACAGAAGAAATCGATCTCTCACCAATACCGTAACACTAAATTAAATAACTTTCTGTTCTGTTGTCAACATTTTTTACTATTAAAGAATAAAATAAGTGGTACTATTCAGTTTGTTTTAACGCTATTTATTATTAAAGTAGTGATTTGACGTTTCACAGTATTTTCTTGTATCTTGAATGTTTATAAACCGAAAACTTCAAAGTAATCTGGTTACTATCAAAATTGACTCAGAGGGTACACTTTTAATGCAGAACAACTTTTGTTAATAAAAATTTGTCGTATATTTACAGGGCATCCAGATTTTAAGAAAACAATAAAAAAATCAAAATCGGCCTCGATATCTGATATTTGGTATACTTACGAAATTTTTCATTCTGAAGAACTTTTTTTAGTAACAACTTTTCGTATCTCTTACAGAAAAGGACTTTTGCTAGTGAGAAGAATCATTTTTTTCAAAATTCCAAGACACGCATGGTTTTTCGAAACTAAAATTCTTTCACAAATTAGTTTCAAACCAAGCACTACTGCACCCCAGGAGCACAAATTCCAAATCAAAAATTTTGTGCCTTTCACAGCAGTCGTTCAATCAATCCGGGGACACACTGTATATATTATTATAAGTTTTTGGTGTGAGCGAATAAATTCAAAGGTAAATATGAAATTAAAAATTATTATTAATTTTATTAAATATATAAATAAAAAGTTTACCTCGAGTAGGATTTGAACCTACGACCTGTACTTTGCTCGAGTACCGCGCTAACCAACTGCGCCATCAAGGTTCAAGCCCCAATCGATGTAAATTTTGTCTTTATGTATGTACAACTGATGTAATGGCGCAGTTGGTTAGCGCGGTACTCCAGCAAAGTACAGGTCGTAGGTTCAAATCCTACTCGAGGTAAACTTTTTATTTATGTATTTAATAAAATTAATATAATTTTTAATTACACTGTATATACGTTCTGTTTGCGTAGGTGTTGCATTCTATATTGGTTTTCTTCCGGGTTTGGTCCCACGTTGATTCTCCTCTCTGGTTTCGACTACGTTTCGGCAGAACGACATCTGCCATAATCAAGTATTTAGTAACGTTGCTCTGATCCTTGTAATGCGTGTAAAACTACTGACCTCCTTGGTGTTCGTTTTCCTTTTTAACGCTTTTATTCAACTCACTTTGTCTGTCCGGTTCAAATCTTGTAATTGAATTTTCAACAACTTTCTGATCTCCAATTAAGCTGAAATTTGGTATCAACCGTATTCCTGATGACAATACACGAATATATATTTTTGCTTTGACTTTTGCGGACAAACTTGGCCAAATATGGTCGAAACTTTTGTTTACAAAGCTGGGGCCTTGAAATTTTTGACTTAAGCTTTTCGCATAATACCATGCACAAAAATATGTGACAAGTTGAGTTTCACGGTCAGGGGGCTGCGTTGCGGCAAATCTGGCCAAATATGGTAGAAAGTTTTCTTTATAACGGTAGGGCCTTGACATTTAGGACTCAAGATTTTGGCATAGTACCATGCACACAAATATGCGACAAGTTGAGTTTCAATGTCAGGGGGCTACATTGCGGCCAAATTTGGCCAAATATGGCCGAAATTTTCATTTATAAAGATAGGGCGTTGAAATTCAGGACTTAAGCTTTTAGCATAAGACTATGCGCAAAAATATACGACAAGTTGAGTTTCAAGGTCATGGGGCTGCGTTTCGGTCAAATTTGGCCAAAGTGGTAGAACGTTTTATTTATAACGCTAGGGCCTTGAAATTTAGGACTAAGCTTTCAGCATAAGACCATACACAAAAATATACAAGTTGAGTTCGGGATTAGGGGGCTCCGCCCAGGGGGCTCGCAGTATTGTATTCGGTAAAAAATCAACTGTTTTCCGATCTCCCGTTGAGTAGAACTTCGGCATACATGTGCATATTGGCCAAGTAAGTTCGAAATTTTTGTTTATAAAACTAGGGTCTTGAAAAGTTGAGTTTCTTTCTTTGTTGGAACTTACATCCAAGCGACTAAAAAGTATAAAATAAAAATAATATAAAAACATTTTTGAAAAACGCTTTTATTTCCAAATATACTAAAAAGAATAAAATAATTGTTTTATCTACCCAGTAACATCAAACATTTTTGTGACTAAAAATAAAAGTGTGGGGCATACATGATATCTTATACTTATAACAACTACATTTAAACAATGCAGTGCAAGGCACTACAAAGGGCGCCCCACACTTTAATTTTTAGTCACAAAAATTTTTGATTTTACTGGGCAGATAAAAAAATTATTTTATTCTTTTTAGTACATTTAGAAATAAAATAGTTTTTTAAAAATGTTTTTTTTTTACTTATTTTTATTGTATTATCGTTTTGGATTGATGCTTTTGCTTGATGTCGTGTGATTGGTTCTTGTGTAGCAACATTCACTTTTTCTTTTGGTGTTTTTTCTTTTACTGTTTCCTCTTTTTTTATTTTCTGCGGTTTTATCTATATTTTTCTTCCGTACAATTGATTTGCAAAGCTCTGGTAGTCCTTGAGTGTGGTCTCTGATAATTAAGTAACTTGGTCATTTCACTAAACATAGGAAAACTAGTACATAACGTATCTAGTATGGAATTGGATGAGACAACGAAAAGGATTTAATTATGCTAAAGAGGTAGTGGCAGATGTGATTCTGCCGAAACGTGGTTAAAACCATTGATGAGGAGGGGAATCAATGTGAGACCGAATGCAACAAAGCGACAAAGTTAAATCGCGAACTTATTTAAGTCACATGTACGTCATGAAAAACCAGGTAGGACCACTTACGTTGTGTAAAAGAATTGTTACAGAATATATGAGTTGCGGGTATCTAAAGTAGGATAAAATAAAGGTAACACAATAAAACGCAGTATATAAATTTATAAGCAAGTGCAGTGTAGTTCTGCTATCTTTATTGAGAATTAAGGAAAAGAACTACGAAAGAAAAACTCATCGCCTTCTACAACAAGAATAACAACATAAATAATCAGTATTAATTATAAATACCTAGATCGATACGTATTCAGACTCTACCGTTATTGCAAGATAAGTTCGCTATCACCCTACTCTAACCTGAATAAATCAATGTAGTAATAATTTAATACAAGCCTGTATATTATAAATGGTGATCACCAAGTTATACAGTTAGCTAACTGCAGTATAAGAAAAACATAACTACATGTTAAGGGTCTGCATTTACAATTACCGAACCAAAAGATAACATATTTCATAACAGTCACGCACACAGTATTCCAACGAGAACACGCCTTAGTGTTGCACCGGTTATCTCCCCTAGGTCAGCATTATGCCAGTTTTACCTGAGAGCCGTTTCCGCTTCCACTACATTTACAATGGAACATCCATCTTAAAATTTAAGAAAATGCATTTAGTGAATATATAACATTACCTTTTTATTCTATGTTATTACATCAGACAAAAAATAAATTCATTCTTTTCAAAATCCGCCTTCTAATTTACAAAAAAAAAACATAAAGATGTACCAGTTGTGGTACGTCACAATACTGTCAACCTTCACAATACATGTCCAGAAATAATTGAATAATTATTGTTGAATTTACGTGATCTCCATTTGTGCAGGAACCACCTCAGCTTTTACTGCAAGCACAGCATGACACGAACTACTGAAATCGTTTTTCTAGTAGAATAACCCCAAGCGAAAATCGAGTTCCTCGTCGAAAGACCGCTCAGACTGATGACAATGTTATTAATATTTTGACTTATCTGCAGGTAAATCCACATACCTCAATACGGTTTCTTGAACAAGAAATAGGAATAGGTAGAAATTCAATACAAAGAGTATTAAAAAATCAATTGTTGATGATCCTTCTTTCTTAGAAAAAGTATTATGAAGTGATGAAAGTATATTTCATAATAATGGTATTATTAATCGTCATTACTGGTCACAGGAAAATCCAAAATGGGTGTGAGAAACCAATTTCCAGACAATATGGGGTGTCAATGTTTGGTGTGGATTATTTAACGGTAGGTTGATTGTTCCCTATTTCCATGAAGGAACGTTAACGGGAGAAATACATTTGGATTGTCTTCAAAACGTTCTCCTAGAATTACTTGAAGATATTCTCTTAAATGAAAGGTAAACAATGTGGTGGCAGCAAGATGGAGCATCTCCTCACTTTTTTAGCCAAGTTAGAGAGTGTCTTAATGATACCTATCCTGGATAACGGATTGGTCGAAATGGTACAATTCTGTGGCCACCCTGTTCTCCTGATATTACACCTTTAGATTTCTTTCTCTGCGGTTATTTAAATGGTCTAGTTGATGCCACACTCTCGACAAGTGTGTTATGGTTGAATTTGTTTTAGAAAGGTATACCAAACAATGTAATGTTATACCGGTTGTCCCATTTAAAAAAAATTATGTTGGAGTGACGTGACCGGAAATGAGAGGTAAACCGGAAGTCTTTTTATGGTAGATATAAGCATCAGTTTCCAAAGTTTATAAGTGCCAAATTTCATACTTGCCATTTGAACAGTCTTCGAGATATTAGTATGTCAATATATATATATATATATATATATATATATATATATATATATATATATATATATATATATATACGGGGCGTCCAGAAACTTGGACAAACTTTGCGTAGTGATTCTAGACCCAAAAATAAGAGGTCCGGAAACGCTTCCTTTAGGACCTACAGGGTGTGAAAAAAAATTATTTTCCTCGGTTTTATGGCGATATTTTGCGAACAAATTTGAATATGGTCCTGAAATTTGGAGCACGGGGGTTTTGTGGTCGAGAAACCTTTTTTTGATGCTGCCTGCAGAGGGCGTCATCTACAGTAGTATGCTAAAAGTTAATTGGCCTTAACTTTTTTACCACCCGGTATATTGACGTTCCGTTTGAAGTAGTTTGTTCCCTTTTCAGTTTTAAGCAAAAAATATATACTTGGTCGATGCCTCTTAGATCAACCGTTTTCGAGATATTGGTTGATGAACAGTTCAATTTAATTCCCGCTCATTATCAAAACGAGTGAGATTATGTATCGAAACAAATGGTCATCATCAATATACCGGGTGATAAAAAAACCGAGGAAAATAAATTTTTTCACACCCTAAACGAAGCGTTTCCGGACCTGGGTTTATATGAACTTCTTTTCTTATTTTTGGGTCTAGAATCACTACGCAAAATTTTTCCGAAGAGTTATATATATATATATATATATATATATATATAAAAATCAAATTAAGGTCCCTAAGGAATTCTAATTTTCGAGATGTACTTACAGAAGTAACAATTACTAGTTCTGAATATGGTCAATATGACACCATAAAATTCCAATAAAATGTTCAATATCTGCAATAATAACAATTGTTATTTAGGATTGTCTTTTTTTGGAAACTTGAGATCCAGATAAGTGGTGGGTTTAGCAGATTCGCTTCTATATATACGTATGTATAAAAGCGGCATTATACAAACTGAGATCCACCAATGTTGCAAGCTCAATGAGTGTTGTGCAAGTATATTTTAACTTTTTATATTTTTAATATAGGTATAGTTAAAATAGAAATAGAAAACTTATAATTAATATATGCCGGAGTTACGGTTAATCAAATTATGTCACATTAATGCAATATTGTGTAAGAACAACTTCCAGCGCAGCTAAATTTGACTCGAATCGTCATAAATAATTACATAAGTTGTGTTTAATGTTAGTGTAAGCTTTAAGAAAGCATGGTAGAATAACAAATACACTTACAACATTAAAATAGCTAATAGAACAAAAGAAAGTTTGGCTTGGAAAGTGCGATATTCTAAGTGTTACGCCAGTATAGTTATCAAATACCCAAAATTTATAGCAGTTAAATAACGAACATAAACAAGCAATTCGCGTTATAAATTTAAATATACTTTCCAGCGTATGCAGTACAAATAAAATAGTAACTAATGTTGCTCAGATTGAGTTCAAACTTCTCAATTTATAACATTTTAAAACTCTTTTTAAATGTACTGGGTGCTCCAAAAAAAAGTGGCATATCAAAGTTATGTTTTTTTTAATGACACACCCCGTATATTATTACCTCTACAGGGTGTTAATTTTTTCAGTTAAATTATACATTCAAACTGAAATATTCGGCTTATTGTAGATAGAACACACTGTATTTTATACGCTTATCGTTTAGCTTACTTAATTACCTTTCAACTTCTATAAGTGTTTCCTACATCTAAACCTTCAAAGTTTCAACAATTTAATAATTTTTGGAATTTGTCTGTTCCTGTATCATTTGTAGATTGAAATATCCTCCCAAAATGCCTACTAATGTTCTTTTGCTAACGTAGTAGTATTATTATTTACCAATACCAATCTTATGTGTATCCGAAATCTGATAGATTGCAGGTATTTGTAATTTACATATTAACAAATAATGTTAATGTGGCTAATCTTATAAGTTTTGTAGCAAAATTTAAAGGTTTAGGTATAGGAAACCCATATAGAAGTTGAAAGGTAATTAAGTAAGCTAAACAATAAGCATATGAAGTACAGGGTGTTCTATTTAAAATAAGCCGATATTTCAGTGTGAATGACCTACTAATTTAAAAAAAAATGAACACCCTGTAAAAAGCTGTTTACTATTCAGTCAATAAATAGACTAAAGGAACAGCATGTCACTTGAACCTAAGAGTAAATTTGTTGGGGTTAATTTTATTAGGAGATATTTAATTTTTCCTAAAACCCTACATTTTCAGAAAAATGCTACTTCTCTTTTATGTAAAATTCAAATGCAATAATATACGGGTGTGTGTATATATATATATATATATATATATATATATATATATATATATATATATATATATATATATATATATATATATATATATATATATATATAACACACACACGCACGCGCACGCACGCACCCGCCACCCGCACACGCACACGCGCACGCGCGCACACGCGCACGCGCGCACACGCGCACGCGCGCACACGCGCACACGCGCACCGCGCACGCGCGCACACGCGCACGCGCTCACACGCGCACACGCGCACACGCGCACACGCACACGCGCACACAGCACACACGCACACAGCACACACGCACACACGCACACAGCACACACGCACACACGCACACACACACGCACACACGCACACACGCACACACGCACACACGCACACACACACACACACACACACACACACACACACACACACCACCCACCCACCCTTTGTATGTTTAATATTATTAGTTAACTCACAATTTTCAAAAAATTGTAATTATAGTATTCACTAAACAAACGCAATGGTTGCTGTGGTGTGCTGTGACAATTAAAAACAAAACTCTTCATTGATTGACTGTCTAATAGTAGATATTGAATTATTTGTTGTAACCAGTTGTAGTTTGTACTTAAATAGTATTACTATTACTGGCTTATTCTTATGAAGAAAGGAGTGATATGTTATTACGTGTCTAACAGAGATGCTAATGCTGTTTCGGAATTATGTTTTCAAACTTATATGGAAAGAAGACAATCCGATGTGAGATTATTTGTTAAACTCGAATCGAATTTAAAAAATATGGGGCTTTTACTAAACCCTCAAAATTGTAAAATTAATGTTAAGCCATATCATTTTCATATAGGAAATACATTGTATGTTGAAGAATGTCAGAAAGGATTATGCTTTGCTACATGGTTGATTAATGAAAGTCGAGCAAACAATCAATTCTCGAAAACCATTCTTTTTACCGATGAAGCAAAATTTACAAACAACGGCATCTTCAACAGAAAAATTTATATCCAAGGTACCAAGAAAATCCTCATATTACTGTTGAGAGGAGAGATCAATATGCTTTTTCAGTAAACCTTTGGTGCGGAATTATTGGTACCATAATCCTTGGGCCGTTTTTTTTTTTGAATACAATTTAAATTCCGAACGATATCTAACTTTTTTACGAAACGAATTTGAAGAAATTTTGGATGACCTTCCGTTGAACGTAATTCAAAGTTTGAATTATTTTCAACAGGACAGGGCACCAGCACACAATGGATCACTTGTGTGTAACTATTTACAGGAACGTTTTAATAATTGAATAGGAAACCGCTTGGCCGCCGCGATCTCCAGACTTAACCCCCCTGGACTTTTTCTTGGGGGATGCAATTAAAGACAAAGTGTACCGAGTAAAACCTGGTAATCTAGACGATTTAAAAAATAAAATTCGTGTTACTATATAATAAATTAGAACCCAAAGTTTATTAAAAGTTCAAAGCGAAATTTTGAAACGATGTCAAAGGTGTGTTCAAAATAATGGAGGGCATTATAGAGCACTTTTATGATTATGTTATCTGTTTACATCTTTGATGTTATTCTTCGCTGCAAGTTAAATTTATTTACAACTTTTTTATTTTGATAATGTAGTACATTATTTCTTGTTGTTTCCACTAATTTAGTAGTAGAATATGAGCTTATTTTGTTATTTAAATGTTCATGGTACACTTTAATTTGTTTAATAAATATTATAATTACTTTTTTTTTGAAAATTGTGAGTTAACTAATAAGATTAAACATACAAAGCTATTCATTTCTGAAATCATAAAAAAATAATCCATAGAATGGGTCCATAGCCACCTATAGTTGCCGTTTAAAAAAATGTATGTTTAGGTTGTAGCTCGAGAAATAATTACTAAACATTTTTTTATTCGCATTTTCCCATTTTGCGTAAAAATAGCTATCAAAACCTCCTTATAACTTTTTCGTATTTTGAATATTAAAAAAGATATAGTCGAGTGAAAATTTGGACAATTTTTAGTTATTTTCAGATATCTCAGAAAGTTGGCAACAATGTTGAATTTTCTTATCGGTATTTGATTTACCATGTAATTCTGCCCAATTTAGCTAATTTAACTGACTATCTTTTATAATAACCAAGATAGCCATAGAAAGTGGGAATACTCTAGACACCCGACATACATATATATATATATATATATATATATATATATATATATATATATATATATATATATATATATATATATATATATATATATATATATATATATATATATATATATATATATATATATATATATATATATATGTACTGGTGTTTCAAATTCGAGTAACATAAAAGTTATGCTTTTTAAATGGAACGCCCAGTATTTTATTACATTTTTCAATTACGTTTTAAAAAATAATGTTAGTTTATTAAAGGTACCTTATGGCTAAGTTTGATAGTTTTCGATTTATTTAACATTTTGTGAAAATGCGGTCTTCTTGAAAATAATTAATTGCAGCTTATCAAGTCAGTTTCAAGCTGTAATGTTTTTGCTAATTTATTCTACACGTTTCAGGTTTTCTATCGGTATAATTACAATAATAAATTGTTATACAGTGTGTTCCTAACAATTGGTTTAATTTTCATCATCTTTTTTGTGCAGTTTCTTTGTTAACACCCTGTATTTTATTACATTTGGAATTTACCATACAAAAATACAGTTTGTTTGTTAAGGGTTTCGTATGACTATTTTTAATACTTTCCGAGTAATTTGCATTAGATTACTAAAATTAGTGCATTTTATTATTTTAATACAAAATTTATAATAAATTTTCAATATGATATCCATTTTCATGAATGCACAATGCACATTACTATCCTTTTTTCAAATGATCTTCTCACATTCCTCAGCATATCAGAAGTTATCGTGGCGAATGCATTTTGAATACGTATTTTCATGTCTTCGATGGTTGTTAAAGGTTTCGTATGTCTATTTTTAATACGTTCTGAGTAATTTGTATTAGTTTACTAAAGATAGATAACATTTGTATTTTATTGACAACGGAGGCATCCTCGCATGGAAGTATTTGAAAGACTATTGGCAAGATTTCGTGAAACAGGTATCGTGGTATATCACATTGAAATGCACCAAGATTTATACGAGCACGATTTTGAAAACAGGCTGGAATTTTGTGTACGATTTCTTGAAAAAGAAGGTAAAAAAGAACACTTTTTAAACAAAATCCTATTTACTGATGAAGCTACTTTCGAAAGCAATGGACTAGTTAACCGGCATAATTTTCACTATTACAGTACTGAAAGTGTTTGAATGTTTATGGGTGGGGGGGGGGGGATAGGAGACTACGTAATAGGGCCACATTTTTTAATTGTTATTTAAACGAAAGAAATATCATTAGATTTTTAAGAAGTGATTTTTGCATGCTTTTACAAGACATTCCAATAAATGCCAGAAGAGAAATGTGGTTGCAACTAGATGGCACTCCAGCACATTTTTCACGTAATGTAAGACAATATTTAAATGAACATTTCCAGGAAAATGGATCAGCAGAAGCGGTTAGATCACCTGATCTAACACCAATGAATTTTTTTGGTGGGACACGTTAAAAATATCGTTTTTAATACCTCTCCTACTACCACCGAAGGCATGAAAATACGGATTCAAAATGCATTCGCCACGATAATTCCTGACATGCTAAGGAATAATTTGAAAAAAGGATAATAATGTGAATTCGTGAAAATGGACATCATATTGAACATTTATTATAAATTTTGTATTAAAATAATAAAATGCACTAATTTTAGTAATCTAATGCAAACTACTCGGAAAGTATTAAAAATAGGCATACGAAACCCTTAACAAATAAACTGTATTTTTGTATGGTAAATTCAAAAATGTAACAAAACACAGGGTGTTCCATTTAAATTAACAAGGCAATTGCACAAAATCAATTGTCGGGAACACCCTATATAACAACTTATTATTGTAATTATACCGATAGAAAACATGAAACATGTAGAATAAATAAGCAAAAACATTACAGCTTGAAATTGACTTGATAAGATGCAATTAATTATTTTCAAGAAGACTGTATTTTCACAAAATGTCAAATATCAAACTTAACTATAAGGTACCTTAAATAAACCAACATTAGTTTTTAGAAAGTAATTGAAAAATTTAATAAAACACTGGGCGTTCCATTTAAAAAAAACATAACTTTGATGTTACTTGAACTTGAAACACCCTGTATATGTGAGTTTAATTTTAAATAGACGTTACTTATCTACATATGCCTGTAAAAGGACTTTCTATTATTTCTTACCGATTGACCTGGAGATTCCACCCCGTTGAGATTGATATATATATATATATATATATATATATATATATATATATATATATATATATTTATACACATCAGGTGTAATTATAAAATACAGAGGCTGATGTTCCCACATAAGATGTACGCATGTAGGCGAACGACCGACAGATATGTAGCTCTTTCGAATGCGGCACCTCCCGTACCCATAAATAAATTAATCTGGACGTGAAATTTCACATGAAACTTGGAAAAGCTCTACTGAAACTTATCTTTTATTAAAAGAAGTGTATGGCAATTAATTATCACGTACAAGTGTTTTTGAGTGGTTTAAGCGTTTCCGAGATGGCCGAGAACACGAAAAGATGATTTACGCTCGGATCACCCTTCCACGTCAAAAACGGATAAAAATACTTAAAAAGTCGGTAATCTGATTCGATCTGACCGTTGTGGGTTAACTATTCGTGCGATTACTGAATCTGAAGGAATTGACTAATAATACGTAAGTAAAATTTTACATAATAGTTTTAACATGCACAAAGTGTGTGAGAAAATGGTGCCTAAAATTTTCACGATTGAACAAAAGAAGCTCGCGAAAATGTTTGTACTGACACATTCAATGCCACTGAAAATGGCCCCTAACTTCTTGGAAAGAATGATAACATGTGACAAATCTTGGTTTTTCACTCATGGTTCTGAAACTAAGCGCCAATCAATTTGCTCGAATGAGCAAATTAAGATTCAAAGCGATGATGATTGTTTTTTCGATATTCATGGAATTGTATGCCTTCACTGGGTTCCAGAAGGTTAAACTATTAATCAACATTACTATCTTGAGATTCTTGCTCAACTCCGTGACGGAATAAGAGAAAACGGCCCAAATTGTGGAAATCATGGGTTCTCTACCAAGACAAGGCGCCAGCTCAATCTGCATTGTTTGTGAAGACGTTTATAGCCAAGTACAACATCCCAGTGTTAGACCACCCGCCTTATTCGCGGTTTTTAATTAAGTCAGGGATTTGATTTTGTAACGGATTTGCTACTTCGTTAAAAAGATTTTAATGCTTATTCCCGGTTTGACTCGCAGGTTTCAAGTTTAACTAAACAAATTCTAGATTTAATTTGAGTGTTAAAAAGTAAATGAAATTCATCTGTGGTTTGTTTTGAGGTTTTCAAGAGTAAATAAATCAATCCTCGGTGTAAATTAAAGAATTAAAGGTTTCTAAATGGTCTTCCTTTAAGTCTGACGAACTTTATACAGGGTGTCCGGGGAGGAACTGTACAAACTGAAATGGTATGTTCCTTGGGTCAATTTAAGTAAAAAAAGTCCCATAAACATAGGTCTGATTCGCAAGTGCGAATACAAGCGTTTAAAGTTTATAAAAGATCACACATTATTGAAAATTAATTTTTATTGAAAACAGAAAATGGAACTACTAAACACATTTTAAACAAAGAAACATAAAAAAATCACTTCAAATGTTCAAAATGACGTCCTTCGGCATTAATACAAAGACGGCTGCGATGTAAAATGGACAGAGTAGCCGCTCGAAGTATCTGGTGGTTGTTCCGTATTTGTTGACACGCATCCCGAATACGCTGTATTAGTGCATCTCTGGTATTAACTTTCACCTCGTATACTAAACTTTTCAAATGACCCCACAAATAATCCAGAGGTATGAGATCGGGCGATCTCGGTGGCCAAGCATGCGGACCTCCACGCGCAATCCACCTATTAGGGTAAGCAACATTTAGATATTCTGTCACCTGTCGACTAAAATGGGGAGGAGCCCCATCTTGTTGAAGAAACATTTGTTGTCTTGTTAGTAAAGGTACTTCTTCCAAAAGCGGTAGCAATTCATTCCGCAAAAAGTTAGCATATGCTTCTCCTGTAAGACGTTCCTCAAACAAAAAAGGTCCAATAAGTTGATTGTCAATCATACCACACCATACATTAACAGAAAATCTGCGCTGAAAGTTAGCTTCTCTTGTACCATGTGGATTTTCATCTAACCACAAATGATAATTGCGTGTATTGTTCACTCCATCTCTAGTAAATTGCTCCTCGTCACTAAATAAAATGAATGGAACTAGTTGTGGATTTTCTTGTAGCCACTGGCAGAAATTCAACCGCAAAGCAAAATCTCCAGGTTCAAGGTGCTGAACGTTTTGTGTATGATAGGGATACAAAAGCCCATCATGTAATGTTTGCCATACTGACATACGGGGGACTCCCGTTCGAGAAGAAATTCTTCTAACACTCAATCCTGGACTCCGATCAACCATCTGTAGAATGTTTTCTTGCTCATTCACATTTTCTGTCAAATTTGAAAAATTAATGTTTTAATTTTTCAAATTTGACAAAATTGTTTACTACATCTTTAACAATTTTTAACAAACATTACTACTGACGAAGATAACTGTAAGTGTTATAGAAACGTTTAGATTGTATAATTTAAAGTACACCATTAAAAAACCCCAAAAAAAGGTAAGTATTTTATTATGAGTGTTAATGGTGAAAGTTTACATTTTCATATAAGTAGTTTTACATTATACCTTACTAACTTTTCACGTTTTGTGTGAGATACTCGTATATAGAAGAAGAAGGTGCTGACAGTGCGAATAATTGTCCTACGATACATTTTATATGCAAACATTTCATTGAAGGTCTTCTATTATGCAAACAGAAATTATTTCGCACTTACCCAATTGTAGATTTTTTGACGCGTTTATCTTGTTAGAGAGGGCAAATTTAAAACTCAAATGTTTTCAGAAATAGACTTTAGGCAAACTTCACTTTGCACAAATATCTTTTTTTAAAGAAAATAATCTTTGTTATTAGGCTCTTAATTCTATAGAACAATAACATTTGTGTAATAGGGTTAAATAATTTGTATCATAATTTTTGAGACATACATTACAATTACCTTTGTAACGAATTTTTTTATAGAAAATGTTACAATCACTGCTGTATTGGATGGTGGTGTAGTAGAAATAGGCGGAGAACCACACTATCACTTGGATACATTTAAGATGGACTTGAATCCAAAATTAATTATATTCGATTTTGGAAATGTCATTGCAGGACGCCCAGATCTTAGTGACGAAATTACCAAGGTTGTGAATGAAAATTGGGAAGCCTTTTTCATGGAAACTAAGCCAGAGCTTGAAGAAATGTTAAGTCTGTCTTTTAAACAATATTCTAATAATATTTTTAAGTATGTTCCACTTGAAGGTAAAAAAGATGTAATTCAGTAAATTTATCCTAAAACTTAACCTCGTCATACAATTCACCTATTCTTTTTGTTACACATTGTTAAATAATTCTCAGCAGAGAACGAGTTATAGCGTGTTGTATTAAAATGTAGCACTAATCAGAGTTTACAGCGAGTAATATATGGGAGAACCCATTAGTAAAGGTAAGTCTAGCAGTGAGCGAGCAGCTTCAAAAAGGGAAGAAAGGAGAAGTTGTAAATAACGTTAATTGCAACACAACAAACACTCGAAAACTTAAATGCGATTTAAAAACCCTAAAATCTTCTCATAGTGTTGACAAATAGTGAAATAATTAAAAAGTTTTTCATGTATGTCAAATAAAAAAACAATCTCTGTTAGGACAGGTCTTGGCCCTGTTACCACATTAATTATTATTACAGAATTACGATTATAAGTAGAAATGAATCTAAACTAAAACCAATTTTATACTGTAGAGCAGT
>JARFJB010000166.1:0-67500 GCA_036346205.1 Vesta saturnalis
ATTCTGCCCTTTTTCATATTGTTGGGTAATAGTTATAACAATAAAAAATAATTCCTATGTTTATACTTTTTAGGTTATGTATAATTATTGAAATCTTTTACAAATCATAAATAATAAATGTTATAAGTTTATCATTTAGTAGCAAGCATATTAGCTGTGTTTGTAAATCCTGTACTCCTTTATCTTCTGTGTAGTGTATCAGTTAAATGTGTGGAACCGGGCTCTTGGGAGTATAATGTCCAGGGTTTACGAACACAACTATTGGTTGTATAACATTTATTACATCAGTAGTTACTTATGTCATTAGTTACCAATGCCTTATTATTTTGTGTATCAAGTGGAATAATTGCAAAAACAAGCGAGTTCTGAATATGACAAAAAAAAAATCTTAAAGCTGATTTAACATTGCATGTTCTAATGTTTCTCATTGAATGATAAAAGCAATACGGGTGTCCCAACGATAGAGTAAAGTAAGTTTATGCTTAACTAGAATTATTTGTGTAAATATTGTATGGACCATGGGGTAGAGGCAATAAGTGTGCATTTTTTAAAATATTGGAAGTTATACAGGGTGTGCCAGAAAAGCAGGACGTGAAAAGTATGATTTTTAAATAGAACACCCCGTATTTGATTTTAGTTTTTAATTCTACGTGTCCATACAAACATATTTTGTCATACAAAATATTGGCTGAAAGTTTTAGTTCTTGAGATATTCGCGTTTAAAGATTATTATGGTCATTTTCGTGGGGTTGATGAATGGGCAATTGTTCCGTTATTTCACAATAAAAAATTGATATTTCGTGTGAAAATGAGTGATATTATACTAACGTTTAGACCGAGTAGTATTTCTAACCATTCAAATTTGAAAATTCTCAAATTAAAAAATCAGTTTTTTTAATTGCACACCCTATATATTTTATTTCATTTTATTCGGGATTAAAAATCTATCATTTTGTCAAATATATCCTATATCTATCTTTGATAGTTTTCGAGTAATTTCGATTTTTTCACACTAGCTACTTTATTTTCGATAACATTGCATTGCATGGATCTTGGTAGCCATGGAAAATAATAATTGCGTTACTAAGATACAAAGGTTTCCTACTTGTCAAAATAAACACATATTAAATTTGTCGTTTTCGCATTTAACTTGTTATCAATTCTTGTATCAATTATGGATTATTCGACAAATGAATTAATTGATATGATATACGTGTTGGGCGAGGCTGAAAAAACCCTTTATTGGCACAACGAATCTACAAACTGAAATATCCTGAACGTCGAATACCTACTACTGTTGGCTTGGAAAATTTGATGGATAGATTTGATTCTAGCGGTAGTGTTAAATACTTCAAACGTAAAGTTGTTAATAAAAGGGCAGCTAATGAAGAAAAGAACTTGAAATATTATTAAATATTCAAGAAAATTCCCAAGTGAGTTCTAGAACATTAGCGACGATATGTGATACCTTCAAATCAAACGTGAATCGAACAACGCTGAAGTATAAGTACCATCCCTATCACATTGAGCTTCATCAAGAATTGCGAGAAGAGGATTTTGCAAGACGAATTGAATTCTGCAATATCATTAATCAACGGCTGCAATTAAATAACAACTTTTGTGCTCCATAATGTTTTCCGATGAGGCGACGTTTAAAAGTAATGGGGCTGCAAATCGGCATAATGTGCACTATTACGCCATTGATAATTCATTTTGGCTACGAGAAGTTCAAAACCAAAATCATTGGTCACTAAATGTGGTGTGGTATACTTAATGACCAAATTATCGGTCCCTATTTTTTGATGATCCATTAACGGGCCGCAGCTATTTGCATTTCTTACGTGAAGAATTGCCTGTGTTACTTGAGGATATGAATTTAGAAGGACGACTAAATATGTGGTTGCAACAGGATGGTGCACCTCCACATTTTTATGGGGACGTAAGGGAATTCTTGAACCAGCAATACCCGGAGAAATGGATAGGACGTAATGGCTTTTATATTATGGCCACCCAGGTTATGCGATTTAACTCCACTGGATTTTTTCCTATGGGGATACATAAAAGATCGGGTGTATATTATTAAACCTACAACAAGGAGGACATGAAAATAGAATTCGCGAAGCTTGTCGCACAGTGACCCCTCTTATGTTATCCGAAGTGAGACAGAACATGAGAAAAAGGCTCAATATGTGTATTCAGCAAGAAGGCCGTCTATTTGAGCATTTACTAAGACGCAATGTTGAATAATTATTGAATTACTGTTTCTCATTAATAAAAACTGTTAATATTCTCGCTTAGGTGGTTTGTTTTATTTCGTCGCAATTGTTTTCCATGGCTACCACGATCCACAATAATGTTATAGTATCGTATGTAACGTAGCTAGTGAGAAAAATCGAAATTCCTCGAAAACTATCAAAGATAGATATAGGATATATTTGACAAAAATGATAGATTTTTTAATCCCGAATAAAATGAAATAAAAATATATAGGGTGTGCAATTAAAAAACTGATTTTTTTAATTTGAGAATTTTCAAATTTGAATGGTTATAACAAACACCCTGTTGAGAAAATTAGAAATACTACTCGGTCTAAACGTTAGTATAATATCACTCATTTTTCACACGAAATATCAATTTTTTTTATTGTGAAATAACGGAACAATTGCCCATTCATCAACCCCACGAAAATGACCATAATAATCTTTAAACGCGAATATCTCAAGAACTAAAAACTTTCAGCCAATATTTTGTATGACAAAATATGTTTGTATGGACACGTAGAATTAAAAACTAAAATCAAATACGGGGTGTTCTATTTAAAAAAATCATACCTTTTCACGTCCTGCTTTTCTGGCACACCCTGTATAACTTCCAATATTTTAAAAAATGCACACTTCTTACCTCTACCCCATGGTCCATACAATATTTACACAAATAATTCTAGTTAACATAAACTTATTTTACTCTATCGTTGGGACACCCTGTACAATATATAGGTGTCAGGAGTGTTATTGATGTTTTTATGTAGAATATGCCATTAAAATAATTTTATATTGCCTGGTTCTATATTTTTTCAGATTTAAGCATTTGCTTACCTGGAAGAAATAACTTTTTAATTTTAAATAAATGTGTGTACTTAATATTGTGTAATATAATAATAATAAAATGTTGTAGTTTTGTAGTTAATATTGTATAATATTTAACAATAATATTTTTTTAGTTTCGATTTTGTTAATATTGTGTAATAAAGAAAAAATTATATACCAATAATTTTTTTCGATTTGGGCAACCGCTGGTCTCCTAACACAGGGAGGATTGTTTTCCATAGGATTTTTTTTCCGAAGATTTTTTCCATAGGATGTATTCCCAATGATTTTTTCCAAGATTTTTCCCCCGAGGATTTTTTTTCCTTGGATTTTTTTTCCTAGACTCGATATTTAGAAGGGGAGGTTGTGAGTTTTAATTTGATTTACATCGACCCTTTTGTGCTTGAACTTTACGAAGATGTTAGCTAATTCTTATTTCTCTCACGCTCTTTAAATTAATCGGACAGTAAATAACAAAAACAACATTGTAATGAAGTGCATTGCTAAATTATGTAAGTCAGCGTGCTTACGAACAGACAAAACCACACAAATCAGCTTGGGCTAAGCTGATATAAGAAATGAAAAGTAAGATTTAGTGTACTTTAATTTTGTTATTAAAGCATAATGAAATATGAAACGGATGCAAGCCTTTACAAAACGTGCAAAAGTCGGCGTTTTATGAGACGTTATTGCTCGTACGATCAATTTCTCAAAGCTCGTGCTCGGCTCGAGACCAGCAGCTCATTCTCGAGTATCAGGGTGATGCACAACAGGTGTAAAAGTTGGAAGAAACTACGTTCGCCAGTGCAAATATTGATATATCTATGTAGTAGTTTTAGTTTAATCAACTTCGATTTTTAAAGTACTGGCCTCTAAAAGGAGTCCCAAATATGGTTTTTTAATTCAATTATAGTAAAAACAGCACGCTTGTGTTGATATTTTATGGGCAGGATTTTTTTCCACCGGATTTTTCGGGTTTTTCCAGAATTTTTTTCCAGGATTTTTTCCGAGGATTTTTTCCAAGATTTATTTTCCGAGGATTTTTTTCCTAGGATTTTTTCCTAGACCTATCATAAACTTTATATATATATATATATATATATATATATATATATATATAAAGTTTATGATAGCGGGTCTTGTTAGTTCTGGTTTATTTCTTAAATATACTTTAAGAAAAATATATTCCACTGATTGGATCCATAATCTACTTTTAAATACACTAACATTGAATAATTTAAAATAAACATTTCACAATACTTATTGCTTACAAATAACAAACAGGAAGGAATAAAACAGAAACAAAACTGCGTAATTATTCTTAAACTAAATTCGAATTTGATTTGCTAATATAAGTTATACTAGTGATGTGAACATCAATATTGGCCATATAAAAAGGAAAATTTTATACTTGCATAATCAATTAACGTATTTTAACTTAAAAGTGACCTCGCTATACCTTATTACCCTAAACGAGCGTAAACGCCTTTTATGAACTAGTCAGACAGGGACTTAATTCTAAGGACAGGGATCATATACTACGATATAAATATTACAATTATTTAATTTTTTACGGACAAACAGTATAAACGTATTGCTTCTATTATATATTTTATATGCTGTGGTTATTAGGTAAATCACTACGACAGTTCCACTTAACGGTAAATACGTTTCCGACATACAATACAAGTGTTGGTATTACCAACACCTCAGGCGGCAGTGCGGGGGAAGATTCTTTTAGTGTTTTAAACTAGAATTATTGGGGAAATTATCCTAATAAATTCAATCTGATAGTATGTACCGTTTCGAGATATAATTGGTTATCAACCCTCAGACGGCAGTGGGGGAAGATTCTTTTAGTGTTTTAAACTAGAATTATTGGGGAAATTATCCTGATAAATTCGATTTGATAGTATGTACCGTTTCCGAGATAAAATGCAGGGGTGGGTATTATCTACCCTTCTGGCGGCAATGCGGGGAAAAATTCTTTTAGTTTTCTAAACTACAATTATTGAGAAAATTGTCGTGAAAATTCTAACTTGATAGTATATACCGTTTTCGATATACAGTATGAGGGTTGGTATTATTAATATGCACGCCACTGATACTTCGTGCATCTTCGGATATTTTGGCCGCTGTAACTGGCCGCTCTTTTCACACCAGTTTTTTTTCCGCGGCTTTTTTTTCCGCGGCTTTTTTTTTCGTTGGCTTTTTTTCCCCGGCTTCTTTTCCAAGATCCCAATGTATATACCAATAAAATGTTCGCGAGTAAGTGTCATATAAAAGAATTATTAAAAGTTTGAGTTGATCACTTGTTATTTTACAGATAATATATGGCTTGAAAAAGCTAAATTTTTTTAATAAAATTCATTCCATGTTAAGCGGACCAATGGTCCCCACTGACCTTCTTCAAACTTTCAGCACATTTTCAGAGGGTTCTCAGGTGGTGTTATGTAAAACCTGAAAGCTGTATTGCTAATACTTGCAGAGCTAAGGCTTCCTAAACTTTGGACCTTTTTCAGTTTGCGGTATTAACCAACAAAACAAGGAACTTTAACAAGACACCAGGTCATTTCTATAACTGCTATAAGCAATAAAATGCACCATCTAACACAACTTTTTGTAAAGAAATCAAACATTGCACTTTCAAGGATATTATCCTTTTTTTTGGTTTACTATTCAGGTATTAATTAGAAGTGATAAATCATTATTATATGAAGGACGCTGACAAACAAAAGTAAAAGTAATGTGTTAAGTAAATCATTTTATTAAGGTTTACTTTTAATTATAGACATAGGCTATAACCAACTAATACACTAATGTGAAAGTACCCGCCCATCAACATTTTATGAAAGTAATTGAAGGCCCAAACAGTTCTTGATAAATTATAATAATAGTTCCGCCAATAAAGCGAACTTCACGCTGCCCCAATTGTTTTAACCCTGCTGCACGGATGTAGGGTCCCAGGGACCCGAACGATCGAAATATTTGTAATGGTTTGGATTGTAGGTGTTACTGGCAGGGCCATGCATAACCTCTTGTTAGTAGGTGTTCCATCGCTCCAGAGTGCGGACGTTTTTTCGCGTTCGGTATTTAGAAGAAAATTGCACGTGCGGGTCCCGCGACCCACGATCCGTGTTAGTGTAAGATGGCTGAGAACAAAGAATTACAGCATCTGATGATAATTTTGATGAAATTGCTAACAGATGGTTGGGTGAGCTTGAAAGTGACGTCAGTGATACAGATGACCAACAAGTAGATCCCAATTTTGTCCTTGAAAGTGATCATGAGTCCAATACTAAAGAAGAATATAGTTCAGATGACGAAAATCTTCCTTACCTGAAGCTGAACTTCAAGATAGTGATAGTAGTTCAACGAACACAGATGCCACAAATAATCAAGATAATATTTCTAGAAGCTATTACAGAAAAAATAAGTATAAGTGGGCTAAGAAAGGGCCTAATGTAAAAATTAGAGCTCGCAAAGAAAATCTAATGAGACATTTACCAGGGCTTCGTGCGCACGCTAAACAACTTGGAAATAAACCTAGTGGCGTTAAAGTCTGGAATTTTTTGTTCACAGACGAATTGTTGAATGTAATCCTAATTCATACCAATAATAAAATTTTGTTATATAAACAAAAATTTGCAAACACAAATAAAGTAGGTTTTCGTCCCATAGATAGGATAGAGCTGAAGGCTTATATTGGATTGCTATTGTTTTCTTCAATATCCAAGTCAAACCATGAAAAGATCCGTTCTATTTGCAACCAACGGAAAGGGACGTGATATATTTCGATGCACCATGTCAGAAACAAGATATTCCGTCATTTCGGTGTGTCTTCGTTTCGACAACAAAGATACTAGGAAGCCAGAAAATCGATGATCCCTTAGCAGCCTGCTCTGATATATTTCAATTATTCGTGGAAAACTATCAAAAGTGCTACACTGTAGGTGAAAACACTTGCGTCGACGAAATGCTTGTTGGCTCCAGAGGAAGGTGCAGTTTCAAGGTTTACATACCGAACAAACCAAACAAGTATGGATTAAAGATTATGGCGTTGACAGACGTACGAAATAGTTATTTTTATAACGTTTATATATATATATATATATATATATATATATATATATATATATATATATATATATATATATATATAGCGGCAAAGGATCAGATGGAAAAACTCTGTCCGAAGAAAAAGAAAGCTTAGTGTACCTCCACAATCAGTTGTCAGGCTAACTAAACCAGTTCATAATAGCGGTCGAAATGTAACAGCCGACAACTGGTTCTCTTCGGTGGAGCTCGTAAACAAATTATTAAAGGAAACGTTGACATTTGTAGGAACCATTCGGAAGTATAAAAAGAGTATCCCCGAATTCCTGCCAAACCGAAGGAGGTTAATTAGAACAAGCTTATACGGGTTTACGAAAGATATAACTCTGCTCTCTCATGTGCCTAAGAAAGGTAAATCTGTAATAATGATTTCTTCTCTTCATCATGATGCAACCAATGACAATGAAAATGGAAAACCAGAGATCATATCATTTTATAATACAACTAAAGGAGGAGTAGATACTCTAGATCAGCTTTGTTCAGTCTAATCAGCATCTAGGAAAACGAACCGCTGGCCAATGTTATTTTTATGCCTTAGTAAACATTTCATCAGGAAACGCTTATGTTTTGCACCAGACCTACCCAGACACTTCTAAGACGCTAAGATTTGATTTTGTAGATGGATTAGCTTCAGGATTGACAGAACCACATATAAGGCGCAGGTAAGAAGTAACCATTAATATTTTTATAACAACTTTACATATTTGTATTATTTTTAGATATGATAACCCAAATATTAGAAAAGACCTACAGTTTTCTATGAAAAAGGTACTAGGTACTTCGCAAAAGGAGATTTGTCACGAAAGAGGAAATACCGGTCCCCCAGAGCGATCCAAGAGAAAAAGATGTTACTTTTGCCCGCCAAGAACGGATAGAAAAACCCAGACAGTATGCGAGAAATGCAAAAAACCAATCTGCATGCAATGCGCGAATAAAATTTGCAATAATTGTATCGAGTAGGTTATATCATGAAGCTTTCGATAGCCTAGAAAACCATTTGTAGTTTTGGATAAATTTAGACATGTTTTATTCTTATAATATTTTATAAAGTTATTGTACTTTATAGGAAGTAGAAAAAATATTTTTGTTTAAAGTCGAACATAATATTTTTTTTAATAACATTATTTTAGGTGTTATGTTAATTTTCGTATCCTGTGTTTGCTAAGGGAATCAAAAATTTGTTTTTTATTATTCAACAGTATTTGTATGTATAGATGTCATAAATATAAACACTTTAGTATCCCAAAATGTTATTTTCTTGATTCATTAGTTTTAGTTATGAAACCACCATTTTTTTGTTTTGGGTCCCCGGGACCCGTGATCCGTAAGTATGAGATTATAAAGTATATCCGTGCAGCAGGGTTAAAAGTGAATTTCTTTGTAGTTCTGATTCGTGTCCCAGATAGCCCATCAAGTTTTTTTTTTGTTTTGTTTTTAAATATGGCGAAACAGGTTTCACTAGTGATTAAAAGTTTGATTATATGTTATCATGTAATATCTTGTACTTGTAAAAGTTTCCATAAAAATATTTTACACAGAAGTTTATATTTAAAAAATGAAGAGGAATTTATATATTTTGAATGATTCCTATTTTCTTAAACTAAACATTTAGGAAAATATTTAGATGGAATTTTGTAGTTTTCGATAGCCACTCTAAAAGTTCTAAAAGTTTATATTAGATCTTGGATGAAAGCTTACACTAAAAACCAAATAATTATAGGGAATATTTGGATTTTGATTGATTTCTTTACTATTTACGTAAGAGAGTATTTTAAACAGAACTCTAGAACTATTGACGATCTTTCTAGAACGACAAAAAAAAACAATTTCAGAAAAATTGCGAGCAACGCGATGTTAGCCCCCCAGACCCATTTTTCAAATTAAAAATTTCTGAATCTGATTCGCAAACGATTATGTAATTGTATAAAATATCATGTGAACTATATTGTTATTTTCCGCAATTTATTGTCACATTTATGTACTGCATTTAAATCATAATTTGCATCGGTAATTTATAAGCGCATTGATCTTGAATAATTTTGATACAAAAATTTTAGGATCATTATGTAATCTCTTTATAATAACCTAACCTTTAAGTAGTGCGGTGAGCGTCGATGAGGCAACTGGTCAGCCTGAAATAGTCGCAGCTTTGTAATGAATGAAATTCAAATGAAATCATTATAGGTATTCCTAGTTTGTCGTATTGAGAATATAATCATATCATTTGTTTCTGAAAAAAATTACAGAAACCCGTAATAAGAATTTTTGTATGCAAATGCACGGCGGTCGCCTCTGCGGTGACCAGCGCACCACTTACGTCGGCAGGATTATGACGGTCGGAAGTGCGGGTATCTTTCTGTTTATGATTAGCTTTCATGTTGACATTGCTTATTCACTGCATGATACTATTTATTGCAAGCAGTGCGGGTATCTTTCTGTTTATGATTAGCTTTCATGTTGACATTGCTTATTCACTGCATGATACTATTTATTGCAAGCAGTTCCTTTTATTTATGACTGTTTAGGGATCCATATTGTATACATTTGCTGCTTGCAGTTTTATCGACTACTCAATGCATATGAAATTCATCACTTTTTTCACAACATTTATGTTCAGTTCGTTTCAACTGATTGTAGCAAACACACTGCTTTCTCGTGTAATTTATAAAGATACAGTACCTAGTTCTTTTCTATCTAATATGGCAGACACGACTCGGGATTGGAGAGAGTTCTTTCGACCGTTGACTCAAAGTGAATTAGAGCAAACAGCTGAAGAAATTGACCTGGAAAATGAGCCAGTACAAGATGTTCCTGTATTTGCTGATGAAGAAAGTGAAGAAGACCATCTTAGCGAAAGTGAGCATAGTACATCTTCAGAACAGGAACAGGATACAGGTGATGAAATTGAAACGCCTATATCAGTTACAACAGATTACTTCATTGGAAAAGACAAAAGCACTAGATTGGACAAAACTCCTCCTGTATCTACTAGAACCAAAGGCACAACATCAGGGGTGTAGGTGATAGTAGGAATGTTACAGATCCAAAACAAGCTTTCTGTTTATTTTTGATGACGACGTTATCTATATGCTTGTAGAAACTACAAACACGTATATATCGACAACAGTGTTACCAAGATTTCAAGAGGTTCATCACGCAAGACCAACATCAGACGTCGAAATGAGAGCGTTTTTAGGATTGCTGCTGATGTCAGGTGTAATGAACTAAAAGACCTGTTTTCTCCAGATGATATTTGCGGTGAATTTTATCATTCTGTTATGAGCAGTCAGAGATTTTGTTTCTTCTGTATAAGGTTCGATGACTTGAGAACGAGAGAACGTCGAATCAAAACCGACAAACTTGCTCCTGTTAGGATTTTTTTTGAAAGCATCGTCAATAAGTGTCAGTCACTATTCAGACCAAGTGAATACGTTACGATAGATGAACAGCTAGTCGGATTCCGAGGAAATTGTAGTTTGAGACAGTTCATCCTCAAAGCCCAACAAGTACGGCATCAAATTTTTGCTCTCGTAGATGCCAGAAATTTTATAATCTGAAAATGGAAATATATGCTGGAAAACAACCACCTGGCCCATTTGAAAAAGTAACACCCCAGAAGATATAGTGATAAGATTGATCGAGAATTGATAGAACAGGAAGAAACCTTACAGTCGATAACTGGTACACCAGTGTGCCTTGCAAGTCGTCTTTTAGCCCAACACAGGATAACATCGGTCGGCACCTGAGAAAGAATAAAAAGAAATCCCTGTAGAATTTCTACCAGCGCGAAAGAGACTAGTGAAAAGCACAAAGTTTGGTTTTTCCAAAACCACAACGTTGGTCTCTTATGTTTCCAAAAAAGGCAAAGCCGTAATATTGTTGTCAACGCTTCACAATGATGCCACGATTGACCTGGAAACTGGAGCGGAGCAGAAACCAGAGATTGTTACGTTTTGCAATCTCACCAAAGGAGGAGTTGACACAAATGACAAATTATGTGCAACTTATAATGTTGGAAGAAGAACCCCAAGATGGCCAATGGTAATTTTTTTTCATGTGATAAATGTCTGTGCAGTGAACAACTCTGTTATTGTCAATTCAAATTCGCCTAGGTCTATGCAACGATCAGACTTCTTGAAAACCTTAGCTAGAGATTTGGTTAGGCCACTGCAGGTAGACAGATACAATGACAGTCATATTCCCTGAGCGATCCGTCAGTATTTGGGGAAACTACTGAATATAGAAGGGAGACCCGCAGAAGCATTGCCAGAAGCTCGTGGGAGAAACAGATGTTTCGTATGTCCGAGAAGAATAAACAGACAAGTGAAACAAGTGTGTGTCACATGCAATAGGAATGTCTGTAATGAGCATATAAAAAAGCAGTGCTTAGAGTATTTCAAGGAAAAAAGATAAACAACTTTTTTTATTTTTCACTTTATATTTACTATGTCATACGAACGAGGAAATATGTTCATCACGTTTATCTAAAAAATGATACAGTGCATTCATTTCACGTATTAGGTACCTATTTTCGTATTTTAGTAGTTTCCACTAAATTTTTATTTTTTGTGAGACAGCATCCATGTACCTAAAGTATTAATAAATGATTAAAAATATGAATTACTGTTATTTCATCACGAATGTTATCATAATTGTAATAATAGCGTCGACGCACTGCATAATGCCTGAGAGACGCCCATCGCACTACTTGTGTAAGCCTGATTCACCGCACCACTTAAAGGTTTACAAAAATAGGCAACATTGTAGAAACAAAAACAATAATCTATGTCAGATCGCGTAAAGCGAGCGTGTTACACAAAATGTTCCTTGTTGCCAAGAAAATTCAAGTATCAAGTGATAAAAACTGTATCACAACCCACCACAACAATGTTGTAAAGTAATGTTCAAAGTGAGGTAACTGATACTAGTTAAATATGATTTAATTTAAATTTAAATAGTCCAATATAAAAAGTTGGGTAGGTACATTAAAACTAAATAATCTGCCAATGACGCACAAAGAAAAACCTGTATAAACAATCTTTGTAACGTCGGTATCTTTTTACAAATATGCAAATTAGTGTTTTATTATCAAGCGGAATACGAATATTCTTACTGCAATCGACTGTAAAATAATATTTACGACAGCAAGAAATTATAAAATAAAATTTTAACTATTCCACAGTTCTCTTGGCATAATCTTAAAATAAACACTAGAAACTTTGAGTGATTATTATTTATATTTTTAACCAACACACAATGACCAAACGTAGACATGTTGTTTTAATGATAAATGTATAACCACTTCAAATTACACTATTAAAACGTGCGCATTTTCTGATATAATTGATAAAGAAACCATATACGTATGTCACACAAATAAATTTAAAACCATTTCTTAAGTTACGTTAGGAAATTTGTAATACATTTAATTTGCTTCCGATAAAAAAAATTGCTATTAAGGAAAAAATCCGTTTTAATATAAAGGATAAAACTTACGTAAATTATTTTTTTTTGCCGGACTTTCCCTACACACATAAAAATAGTTACTCAATATAAATAATTGTGTTTCTTTACCAACATATCATACGCTAGAAGTCACGTGATATTAACTTGACTAAACTATTATTACCTTAACAACATCTCCATGAAGTTAGCCCCTCATATTCCGAATTTATATTCAATTTGTTGCTTACTAATTAGTAAGTATTTGTAAGCTAAAAATCTAAATTTGTAAGCGAGTTTTGGAATTTATTTTGGCAAAACAGTTTTGGGGCTAACTTCTCGTAGTTATCTTGCAATATCAAAATTTTAATAGCGCGATTAATTAGTAAGTCATTTGTAGGAATTTGTAATCAAGTTGTCAGAATTTGTAATCAAATCGTATCCCTTAATTTAGAAAAACTGTTGTGCGGCTGACTTCTTGGTAGCCGCGCCACTCTGAGGAACAATATTTTTCTTCAATCAACATTTAGTAAGTGATTTGTAACAATTTGTAAGCATAATTTCAAAATTTGTAAGTCACTTTATTACTACCTACAGTCCAAAATACGCTCTGGGGCTAACTTCACGAATGTCCCGAAACATAGAGCAATGTTTGAATTTTTTGTAACTTTAAGTAATAATTAGTAAGTCGTATGTATTAATTTGTACATAATCTCAATTTTGTAACTCATTTACAATGGTACCAACTAAAGTTAAAGTACGTCCATAAAATACTACAACACGCATTTCAAATTAAGATTTAATTTGTTTACGAACTACAAGAACTACGGTATTAGATAGTATTAATGAAGTAAGCATCTAACCCTGAAATTAAATATCTCAATTTATTTAAAAAAAAGTAGGGGAAATTTCGGCGCTGTATCTACAATGGAATATAAACATCTTCGTTGCGTTAATAATTAGAAAATCGTATGTAAAAATGGTCAAACTTGTTTGTATTTCTAAGTAGTAATTAGTAAGCCGTTTGTACTAATTTGTAAGCGTAATCTCATAATTTGTAGGTTAATTTATAATTACCAACAGTCCAAAATGCGCTCTGGGGCTAACTTCACGAATGTCCCGAAACATAGAGCAACGTAAACTGTAAACTAATAGGTGCTAATTATATATAATAGTAAACACTTACTTGCGTCGTTTGTACATTTTTCTATGTGCCACAAATAGTGTTGAACTCTCAATCCCAATTGTTTGTAATAAAACAATATGGTAGTTAATTTAATAATAATTAACACAGGGGAAGTTTCATCGGACTCAAGTTTATCTGAAGTTTTAATTGATTGTATGTTCAATTTATATCGCATTGTTAATTGAATAAACATATTTATTCTTGACATTCATAACCGTCGCTGTTAATAGACGTAAAATTTTGAGAATATCTGGCACTCGAAAGTAGTTGTAGTTTTGCGTCCAACATAAACCCTTTTAACACAAAGAATAAGTTTTAAATTATTAAAAGAGTGAAATTCTTAGAATGGGCTAATGACATTTTCGTTATATTATCTATAATCCCTTGTAACCATAACTAAATAATTTTTAAATGTTATTTTAAGTTTATTTTCTGTGTCTTGACAATTACGCCGTCCTTTTAAGTTCGGTGATTTTTGGGTGACGACGTTTTAGGAAGTGACGTTTTGTACCGCGTCGTTTTGCGGCGATTTAGCCGGCGACATTACCTATAGTTGTTGTGATAGCAAAATACCTACTCTTTTCTTAATTCCTGTAGTTCATGCATTTTGCTGGAAATTCGGTTACAGTGCATTGTGTTCTAAATATTTTAAACTAGACTGGTGGTTCTGTTTAATTTACTTTTAAAGATTTGATAGTAAAATTTTGTTGTTCTGTTACAAGCAAGACTGTGAAGGTGAGTTTATTTTGTATATATCTTAATCGTTGTTTACCATTGATTACAACTTGTTAATCAATGGTTATAGGTACTCTCTTCCTTTATAGATGTTAAATTTGTAGTTTATGGTTTTTAAAATTTCGTATTAAAATACGGAAATAGAATTTCCGGCATTTCTTAGTTAAACGTTCGCATCTAACATGTGTGATATTATGTTTGGAAATTAAACTAATGCCTTTACAGGGATGGCTGGTAGAAACCTCTATACCTCCGGAGTAATTGATGGAGATGTTTAAGCAATTTCAGCTTCAAATTATCAACAATTTTGGTCATAGCACCGTAAGTATGGAAAGATATTTCAAATAGTGTAGGAATAAAATTAGACCAAGGCGATTTATACATTTATAAAATGTAACAGGTTTAATTGTCAAACTGAACTTGGCTTAAAAGTAGACAACAAATTTAGCTTACCCACTAATTCAAGTGATGAGGAACGTTGTAACTATTAGTGTGAGAATGGACACAGAATGTAGTGATGATACAGATCAAAAGAGGACTCTATTGTTATTGAAGCTTTGGAGTGGTTCAACCTATTTCTGGCACTCAGTTAAAGTCGAAGTGGACCCATGTCATTTTTGAGTCGATATCGTCGCAGCTAGAAACGTCGTGTACGTGGATGTTTAAACGATATCGTCTAAATATAAACAATAGCGGGCTCATTATTTCACATGCGATGGCTACTGTCCAGAGTGTGGTGCAAGTTTAAGATGTCGTGCAACGAATGCGCCTAAGAGAATGAACCTTTTAAAGTCAAGTGTACCTTCACAGGTGTCAAGCCCGCATACACAACCATTCAAAAAAGGCCTCTATCTGGAGAGCAAAGAAAACTTGTCGGATAACGATTGTGCGATGAAAAATGGCAGTAAATTGGAGAAGAGACTCGTAGGATGGTAGATATAAGAGAACGTTGTATACATTAAACGTTTTGAGGAAATGCCGCCAGGAGATTAACGAAAAAACACATTTTGGCGAAACTAGAAGTAAAAGAGATCCATTACAATCCCTGCTAAGTTTAAAATATACGGAAAATTTTTGTTCCACTATACATAAGATAGGGCTGGATCCGTTTCATGTTTTTTACTGGACACCATCTCAAACCATTACGTATAAGGAATATTTAAAAAAAAATCGTGGAAAATTATTTATCGATGGGACAGGTACTTTATGCAAAAGATTAAACAGACCGGATGGTAACAAATCAGGCCATATCTTTCTGTATGTAGGTGTTATTAATATGGAAGGAGGTGATGGTCAAATACCAGTAACGCAGCTGATATCCGAATGCCATAACATGAACCAAATAACGTATTGGTTATCTGAATGGATGAGTACCACTTCGGTGAATCCTCCATACAACTGTTTGTGACGATTCCTTCGCACTATTGGGTGCTATTAAAGCTATTGCTGGCGAAGCCAATCTCATCATACACTGAAAAAACATTTAATATTCTTCAAAATGGTGCGCATTGGAAATGGACATTTATTAGAGTTGATTATTCACACTTAATGAAATTTATCAGCAACTGGAAAAAGCAGTGAAGAGGTTGTTATGAAAATCGTGGCGATCTACAAGACTCACTTCTAGATGAAGCAGAAGAAGTTATCAAACATATTTTAATTACCGCTAATAGTCAATATGAAGGATGTGATGAAAATGGAATTCCTTTAGAAAGCGAAACGTCCAAAAGATTCCTAAAGCGTGTGAGGATTAAGCGTGTGAAATAAATGATGACTGTGACACCGAAGCCTCTGAAAAAAAATGGATGAGTACCACTTCGGTGAATCCTCCACATACAACTGTTTGTGACGATTCCTTCGCACTATTGGGTGCTATTCCAAAGCTATTGCTGGCGAAGCCAATCTTCATCATACACTGAAAAACATTTAATATTCTTCAAAATGGTGCGCATTGGAAATTGCGGACATTTATTAGAGTTGATTATTCACACTTAATGAAATTTATCAGCAACTGGAAAAAGCAGTGAAGAGGTTGTATATGAAAATCGTGGCGTACCTCACAAGACTCACTTTCTAGATGAAGCAGAAGAAGTTATCAAACATATTTTAATTACCGCTAATAGTCAATATGAAGGATGTGATGAAAATGGAATTCCTTTAGAAAGCGAAACGTCCAAAAGATTCCTAAAGCGTGTGTAGGATTAAGCGTGTGAAATAAATGATGACTGTGACACCGAAGCCTCTGAAAAAAATGGATGTCGATGAAATAGCAAATGATGACATTAAACACTGCGAAATGAAAGATTTGGGACACCTACGATGCATGGAAAAATTTTAAAACCGCAATCCCGAAATATGTGACTTACATCCGATGCTATTAGCGAAAGGGAAAACTTTCACTACTTGCCAGAGTTTTCGAAATCTTTTTAAGATTACTTAAAACATATACATTGTGTTCAGCCATAATGACTAAATATTTTGGCCACATGAGTTAACGGTATCATCTGCTCCTGTAGAGAGCTACTTTAACGATCTTAAAAACAGAACATTTCACTGCGAAGTGATGCCAATTAGAATAGATAAATTTATTTGCAAACATCTCAAAGAAGTTGACGGCATGGTAAAACTAACAAATTTGCAAGTAGATTCGCAGAATAAAGAAAATCTCAATTTAAAGTTTAATGAGTGTACTGATTTGGATGGTCACCAAGCCGATCAGGAAACAGACAACCCGTTACAATGATTGAAAACTGGAAAGGTCTTGGAAAACAATCGGCAAAGAAAATAAGGTCATCTTATTATGCTACACCAAATACAGAGATTTTACTCTTAGAGGAATCAAGAAAAATTGAGATAGCGTTGATTAGAAATGGCAACTTCACAAATAAAGCCACGCCCACTAGCATTGGTAGCGAAAAATATATTTTAACCAATACATGCGCTTTTGATTGTATTTTACAGGGCGTGGCTGTTTCATATTGTGACAGTTTGGAATTTCAAAAAACATTAACTGAAAATTCGGAGAATGTGTCCACTTACCCTTGCATAGTCGAATTAACATCGAGAGGCTTTACGACAGAATTTAGGAAATTAAGAGTGCTACTACTAAAAGACACTTTAACATGCAATAGACTTAACAGCAATGTTTTCAAAATTGAATGCCAAATAAACATCTGTGCTGGTTGACAAAATATGTAACGGTATGGAAAGTGCTTTTGCATATTATGTTTGTGAATCTTGCGGCTTTTATTTTATTAACGAAAAGAAGTCAATATTTATCAATCAATTGGAAAATCTTTTGATGCTGGAGGAATTTATTAAAGGTATTTCCAAAGAGCAAACGAATTGCCGTAAATGTCGTAAAATCACGAATATTAATTGCAAAATTAACAATCAAGTGTTTTTAGATTGTGAGTTTCTTAATTTAAACAATATACGCCTTCAAGATATTCCATTAGTGCTAAATTTAGACGAAAACGTCTATTTTAAGGTGTGTAGTTACTTATAGAGGACATTCTAATATTATAAATAATACTTATGGGCACTATTACTGTTTATGTCGAAGAGTGGATGGTGTATGGAGATATATGACGACCTTTTAAAGAAAGTCTGTACAGATAACGGAGGTCGTCATCACATCCATGCAATTCTATACACTGTGTAGTTCCAATGTACATACATACTTAGGGTGACCATATTTATTTTCAGAAAAATAAGTACAGAAATAAAAAGTAACAAAAAGTTGTATTAGGAATAGATAAAACGGACAAATCAAAGAACTAAATGTAGAGTGACATAGCCAAGCATCAAAATGAGAATAAAAATAAAATAATTTTTAATGACACATGCATATACATAATATATGTACCTATATTCCTATATTAGAAAAAATACAAACACATAAAATACTCTGGCAGAAATGTGTAATGTTATTAATTATTTTGACGTGCCTGCAACGCCATCAGTGGGGTCACCTTTGTGCCAATCGTGTTTTTGAGAGCTTAGAATAGATTCCAAAATTTGCTTTCTGGCCTTCAAAAACTGGAACATTTCACTGCAAGTCTCATCGAAGTTTGTGTACACTTGCATCACAGCTTCTAGTGTCGATATTTTCATTTGCGATTTTTCTGCACTCCAGTAGTTATTAATATTAGAGAATAGTCGCTCAATTGACGCACTTGTCCCAGGAAGACAAAAAATAAACTGACATAAAATCTCACAATTTTTGAAATCTTCACTTGATCCAGACCCTTGATTCCATTTAAATACTTCAACCCATCGATCTTCGGTAGTTATATTTTTCGAGTTCCACTCGGCAATTTTATCTTCTGACAGTTTAGCTTGTAATAGACTAACTTCATCGAAGAGTTCGTCCTCATTCAGTGTCGAACCCAAGTAGTCTCTAAAAGCAGCACATGAACACAAAATTTGATTCCATGAAACTTGGTTTCTCAAATTTATCCATTCAAAGAGCCTCAATTCATTTAAATTTGTACTCCAATTCTTCAAGTAACTCACACAATTTGAATAAAATAATCTAACCTGTGAGATGAAGTCATCTCGATAGTTTAAACTACCTTCCCAATTGTCAAGTTGTAAAGGGATTCTCTTACTTTAAGCGGCAAAATAATTCATTCAAACGATTTTCAAGCTTATTTTGAAGATCGAAATACTCTAGAGCGGCCTCTGTTGCGCATATTTTGTCACCCTCTACCTTTAATATGACTTTGTGAAACATAGAAGCAATGTTGTGTACAAACCACATCCAAATTTCGCTGGTGCGACACTAAAAAATTGCTTCAAAATCATTGGACAATTTTCAATAGACAAAAGTATGCTTTCAACGGTTCGTACATTTGTAGAATTCGTTCAATTGCGGGCATCAGACTTAAAAATCTTGTTTTAGAAAATGATAACATCTTTCTGTATTCAACATTAACAAAGTCGCAGAATTGTTTAAGTTGATTTACTCTCACTGTATAAATATAGAAATGCTTAAATAACTTAACAACCCTCAACGTCAATTGGTAAGACGTCCGTAGCATTTTTACGCAATTGTTCAAAATGTGTTAACACAACCAATGCCAACCAGAGGTTTGCCACGAGAAGCATTCAATTTTGCAAATAGGTTGTTCCCCTTTCTTTTCATTCCGAAAAATTTGTATTGATATTATCAGCAGCTAATCCAATACACTTGTCCACTAAATTGTGGGTTTTCAAAGTATTAAACGCATAACTGTTTAACTGTTCTGATGTTTCACCGGTAAGTCTTGCAACTGAAGTAATTTCACTTGAATACCTTTTTCACAATTAAAGTATCTCACCAACAAAGGTACTATTTTAATTTCTTTGTGGTTGGACGAATCGATCATGATGCTAACAAAATGTGCTTTGTGTAGATCAAGTTCCAATCGCAACTGGGATTCTTTAGCAAAAACATTTTTACAATGGCTTCAGTTTTGGTTCGAGCTGCCATAAATTTGGGCTCAAACATGTTCGCTATTAGCTTTGATGTGCAATCCAAAGATCTAAAACTCTGCTGATGCTTGATCGTATGATACGCGAAAGTACCTTCCTTGGCTGCAATTAACATATTTTCAGAGCTGAAGTTTTCACTTTTGAAGAAAGTGTTTAGTGTAGCGCTTTTAGACTTCGTATTTGCAGCTAATGTTTTTTTCTTGGTTAGATGAGCCTTAATATTGCTGCGACCACTGTTGGAAATATCAACATCACTTCACAAAAGTACACAATATGCGGGCTCAATTTATTTTTATTTTCATAAACGGATATTCTTTCTGTAACTCCAAATTAAATGACACTTTCTTCGAGGCGGTGCCATGTTTACGCAAATAATGCACAAGTAGGTAACTGAAATCAAACGACGTTGCTTTTTAGTAAGCGAAACCAGCACAGAAAACCAGACTGCATTCAACAAAAACAATTAACAAATAATATGTTCGCTTGCTGTCGAACGGTAGAACTCGTTAGAATTGAACTTGTTTAGTCTTAGTCCGAGCGCTGTCGCTATTTATATGCGGCTCGCTAAACTTCGTTCGATTCTCGCACGTTCCAGTCGCGGAGCATTCTGGGCTGTGCGTCTAGGATAATCGAGGGCGGACTGGAACGTTCGGGAAACAAACTACGCGAACATTCTCAACAACCTCTTAACGTCGTTATTGCATCATGATCAGTGAATCACCGATAAGCATTCTTTTAAATAAAAAATAAATATTTTGGTATACCTATTTGCGATATTTGCATCTTCAAGAAAAAGAAAGTACATTTTAGTGTACTTCATGCTTCTATTAAGGACCTTAGGACACTGGCAGAAAAGAAAGTACTGTCCTACTAAAATAAGTACGTATGGTCACCGTATACATACTATATATACTGATTTATCATTTATATATATATATATATATATATATATATATATATATATATATATATATATATATATATATATATATATATATATATATATATAAAGTATCTTACTGAGCCCGATATAGCAACAGGTTACTGAGTCCGACCCCGCGCTAATATACAAAACGTTGTGTCGATTTTATGTTATCCTTACGTTGTGAATCCCCAGGTTGTCGATATTTTCTAGCTGTTTTATATAGATATGCACTTATTATTTTCTTTTTCCTTATTTTTAGGTAATTATATATCGGGGATTAACTTTTGTTATGTATTGACAAGCTAATATACTGTAAGAAAAATTTCAAACAGGGTCGGGCTCAACAAGGTTTTTTCGGGCTCAAGAGAGTTAAATATATGCTAGGGTTCAAATGACCATATATATATATATATATATATATATATATATATATATATATATATATATATATAACCTGTTTTTAAATAAATTGCGAAATTCACTTGCAAAGTTAGATTTTTCCTTCATTAATACCATTAACACCTAATAATATGCTCATTCGTAAACAACAAATTATAGTGCAATTTGAAATTTATGTGTATATTTAGTATTTCATGAAAATATTTTAACTTTGCATTGCGCGTGATTGGGTTACTAATTACGAAATTTCTCGTTTTCAGACATTCGTGAAGTAAGTCCCACCAGAACACATTTTAGACTGTAGATAGTTATAAGGTAACCTACAAATTATGAGATTACGCTTACAAATTAGTGCAAGCGACTTACTAATTACTACTTAGAAATATAAACAAGTTTGACCATTTTTTTACACACGATTTTCTAATTATTAACGCAACGAAGATATTTATATTCCATTGTAGATACAGCCCCTACTTTTTTTTTTAAATAAATTGGGATATTTAATTTCAAGGTTAGATGCTTACTTCATTAATACTATCTAATACCGTAGTTCTTGTAGTTCGTAAACAAATTAAATCTTAATTTGAAATGCGTGTGTATGTAGTATTTTATGGACGTACTTTAACTTTAGTTGGTACCATTGTAAATGAGTTACAAAAATTGAGATTATGCTTACAAATTAATACATACGACTTACTAATTATTACTTAAAGTTACAAAAAAATTCAAACATTGCTCTATGTTTCGGGACATTCGTGAAGTTAGCCCCCAGAGCGTATTTTGGACTGTAGGTAGTAATAAAGTGACTTACAAATTTTGAGATTATGCTTACAAATTGTTACAAATCACTTACTAAATGTTGATTGAAGAAAAAATATTGTTCCTCAGAGTGGCGCGGCTACCAAGAAGTCAGCCGCACAACAGTTTTTTTCTAAATTAAGGGATACGATTTGATTACAAATTCTGACAACTTGATTACAAATTCCTACAAATGACTTACTAATTAATCGCGCTATTAAAATTTTGATATTGCAAGATAATGGGGCTAAGTTAGCCCCAAAAACTGTTTTTGCCAAAATAAATTCCAAAACTCGCTTACAAATTTAGATTTTAGACAACACTTACTAATTACTTACTAATTAGTAAGCAACGAATTGAATATAAATTCGGAATATGAGGGTAACTTCACGGAGATTTACCAACACTTAAAGATTCAATTTAAGAAAAATATTACTCATACTGAGAATAATGAAAACGAAAGACTAGAATTATTAGGATTAGTGCGACCGGTTATAAACTTGAAAATGTTGAAAAGTATTAAATTGAAGAAACCAAATATTCAGAACGAAGTGTTTGATATATTTGAATAAGCTTTCCTATTAGAAATATTACTCACACTGAGAATAATAAATAAGACGAAAGATATGATTTGCATAAACTTGAAAATATTGAAAAATATTAAATTGAAGAAACTAAATATTCAGAGCGCTCACACTAAAAAATAATAATAAATGAAAAGGTCTGAATTATTTTGTTTTAAACTGAAGAAACCAAATACTCAGAACAAAGTATTGGTTATGCTGAAATAAGCATTTAATTATTCGTGTGTAAAAAGCTTCAGTTTCATTCTCGCTATAGTACAACAGTCAAGTGCGTAAGGTAAAGCGCCCTATTAGTGACCAGTTACATACGCATGAAACATTTCACTTTGTATATTTGCTATTAAACAACCTACTATAAAACAGAAACGTAATTTTAGTAACTCCAAAATTATACTTTTAAAATACTGAATGGAATTTATTAAGGATTACATTTAAAATTATAAAAAATATTAATCTCAGAAAAGCACTAGTAACCAATTACTGATCACTGAAAATACACAAAACTCAATTAATAACCAATAAGTATACCAAATAGTGACCAACGACTTGTAACATAAATAAAAACTAAGTAATAATTTCTTCAAGAAAATTTAATAAAAACAATATAACCTCATGATTTCATCATTTCATTTACATTATATATGCCCCTTTTATTTATAATCTTACGTTCAGTTATCTTTTCATGATTTCATTCGTTCGATACCATATTATATCCACTGGATTGGGCCATTTCCAGTTAGCACCACTTTGAGTCATTGCACTAATTTTATATTCTATTTCATTCTCTTCATTGATCTCTAAAATTTTTCCCGGAAAATACTTATTTTCATACTTCACAATACAATAATCTCCATTACAAAAAGCTACGATTCTTCTGAGTCGCTTTGTGATGAAGAGGATGCATTCTCGACTTCTGTTTCGCTTTCTATAACTATTTCAACCTCTTTTGGTTGTTTTGCTGAATTTGTTTTATTTTTCACTTCTTCGTATGCGTTCTTCTTTCCTAATGTTTTTCTTCTTCCTGTTTATTTTAATGTTTTCTTTTTTATAATATTCTTACCATTGCGATGAAGATGCTACTGCAGGAACTTTTTCTTAATTCTTCTCTGCAAGTTTTCTACATTCTTTTGGCATTGGCCAAAACAAAGCTTTTAAATGACGTGGGCACAAATTCCAAAATATTATCTTTGTTTTGTTCTTTACAGAAGGAGATCTTTGCTTGTTTTCAATTGAAGATAATGGCGGAGTTTTATCGTACTTAAAAGATGTAACTTTTGGTGATGATTCCTTATGATTATCTATATGATCGTTAGGAGGTACTGGTGAAGATAATGGCGGAGTTTTATCGTACTAAAAGATGTAACTTTTGGTGATGATTCCTTATGAATATCTATATGATCGTTAGGAGGTACTGGTATCGATTGGATCAGCTACGTTGCCATCCATTTCTGAGGCGTTATCGTTAGGAGGGGGTACTGAAATTACGATTGGCCCGGTTAGGTTGTCATCTATTTCTGAAGAGTTAACAAAATCATTTTCATTGAAAGGAATAACCACGCTATTGCCCTCAAAAAGAATTCCCTCCATTTTAGATATGTCTTGATTTTGCACCAGCACATCATTAATGATATGGTTTATGCTAGATGAACACAACTCCACCGAACAGTTCTGATGATTTTGTAAAGGATTGGGTTTATTGTGTAAGGACATTTGTCTATGCTCTAAGTCACTTTTCATTTTCATTAAGTAACTCCAGTATTGAAACAAGCTTAGATCTTCAATGTCACCATTCCAAATATCATTATTATTTTGGAACAATTCAATTTTTTCCGGGATATCATGTTGAATTCGTTTTAGAACAATGTTGATAATATTCAAATCTTCATATGTATCGTTACCATTATTACTGGTGTTGCCAAATCAATTTTGAAATATTTCTTAAAATCGATATTTGCAACGTTAAAGGAAACAAACCAGTAGCTCTGAAGCCATTTGAAATTATCTCTGATTTATTTTGCATGTTATTTAAGGATTTTTCTAGAAGTCCTGCAAAGTCTTCTGCCAATTTTAGCTCCATTATTTTCGATCCGCCAGTTAAGCACTACTTTCTTCCAAGACATTTTTAATGGTCTAAAAAATGCAACGTCCAATGGCTGAATAATATGAGTTGCATTGGGAAATAATGCAACCAAAATAATGAAATTTTTAGAACAAAATTCGCTGAGATTTAATGTAAGATGAGAAGAATGCCCGTCAACAAACAAAATTACAGGTAACGAAATTTTGTTTCCCACTAACCATTTGTAAAATATATTAGTGATGTACTCAAAAAATGTTTCTCCCGTCATCCATCCCGAATCACTTCGTCCTAGCCCCCATGATGCAGGTACTTTATTACTTATTTTTGCAGGAATACGCTTATATGGAAAAAACAACCATGGGAGGGGGAAATTGTCCGGAAGCGTTACACATGATAAGTGTTGTTAAGCATTCTTTATCATCATTACTAACAAAAGAGTAAACAGCCTTTTCACCCCGTTTTACTAATATTCTGTTATCCTTTGGGCTCAAAAAAAAAGCGGATTCGTCACAATTATAAATGCGAGTTGGATCATTTAAAATAAGGTCAAAATTATTATTTTTTAAATACGTTAGTACCTCGGCATGTCAGGTTCTTATTTTATCCTCACTAAGGGCGGATCGGGCTTTTGATAAATTTTGAGCTACTGAATAGCAATTTCTGGATTCCTTCTTTCAAAAGCTGATGCCATTTTTTGTAGGTCGACCATTGGGAAAAGCGTTTTCTTTATTCATGTGCTTAAAGAGTAATTCTACACTATCAGCTAGCTGAATTCTTGTTGCTGGAAAACCCATATTACTAATATGTAATAACCATTTTACTAACATTTCTTCTTCCAGCTGAGAAAGAAACGTAGCTGGTCCAGGTCTTCCTTCCATTGGTAGTTTTCCTGTTCGTTTGTACATAAGTGTTGTTTTAGGTATGTTAAAGGCTTTGCTAGCATTTCCATATGACATGCCATTTTCTATTTCTAGCATTTCTCGTATACAATTTTCGCTTCTTTGCTTGTGGAGCCATCCTAATAAGAATTTTATTTATTTAGTGGAAAAGATTTAGGTTAGTTAACGGTATTTGTTATTACACATTAATAAATTTAACTGAATTTAATATATAGTATAATATAATCGCAAATGTAACAGATTTTTTAGCGAACAACATTAAACCATTTTTTGACCAAGGTAAAATCAAATAATGATCTATGCATTTGCTATTTACTGACCATCGTGTGAAAATTGTCATTTAAATTATTAGTTTCATTTATTTAGTGTGGTCAGTTAAAGGGCTTATATTTATTAATAAATATTATTGACAATTAGAATTGAAAATCCGTTAATATTATTACACAATTATGCATAAAACAATTTTTAGTCATCAGAAACATAGACCCAATTGTTGATCACGTTAAAATCAAATTATGACCGATGTATTTGCTATATACTGACCAACACGTGTAGGTTATAATTTAAATTATTATTTTTACTTATTTCCTATACATAATATTGTAATCAGTTAAAGGTCTTGTATTTATTAATACATATTCTTAATAATATCAATTGAAAATGAATCAATATTATTATACAATCCCAAGTAAAACAATTCTTAGTTATTAGAAGCCTAGAACCATTTTTTTGATCACGAGAAAGTCAATTTATGATCAATAAAGTTGCCATATAGTGACCATAATTTTATGTTTGAAAAAAAATTAAAAATGTTTGAAATATTACGGTCATAATTTGGTCCAAAGTAAAGTTAATTTTTTGTTTTCGAAGTAACAGTTTGAAATAGTACATCATACGTAAAGGGATGTTTAATGGTTATGCGACAATGAATGTCTACAAATCCTAATTAGTGACCAGTAGATCAAGAATTGGGTTATAACAAAGTTTTAATGGGCCTATTACTGACCAGCATATAACTTTAAACATAATTTAAAAAACTTGATAAAAACTATTTATATATAATAAGGACATCATACTAAACAGTGTACAAATAAAATATTACTCTAAAATAAACTTACTGGATGAATTTTAGGATATTAATCAGGGAAGCAGCCTTAACTCAATGAACACATTGGACATACTGACGTCACTGGTTCTCCCGCGCGGTTCACTATAAGATTTTCTGGCGCGAAATGTAAATAACATAAAAAAGAAAAGTTCTAAAAAACTTACAGAGAAGTATATCATAAAAATAACAAATGATTTGGTTTTCATCTAATTATTTAAAAAATTTTATTCCAGCTATTTATAGGAAAAGTCGGTCAATAATTGGGTCATGGTCAGTAAATGGGCACTTTACCTTAGGTACTATTAATTCTGAAATGGTTGATGCTGATCCACTGTTTATTGTGCGTTTAAATTATTGCATAGTTATTGGCGTTTCAAAGATGGAAGGTTTGTTACAATCGTGGGGAATGCCGGAAGATGTAATTAATGCCGCAATGAAAGTAAGCAAATTATACTATACTAATAGTGCGTACATACAACAGAACAATTGAATTTCCATTATAGAAAATTTAAACGACTAGGGAATATATAAGAATGCCGATTTCTATTCATTATTATTAACCGTATACTGTTTATTACACAACAAAATGACGCATCTTTTGCTTTTGATTCAAGAATGAAACGTTGCACATTGCAATTCCACATAATTTATTATTCCGTCTAGTTCTGGATATCTTATTACAGTACTTATTTCCTAAACAAATACACGTTTTTAATTTAAAGGTACCTTATCACAGATTAAGCCTTGTGACCATTTGTTTTTTAAATCGTTAATGGAGTACCATTGATTTCATTTTTTCTGATTTCTAATGAATTTTTAGCAAACAATATCGATCTAGAAATGCTCGATTATTTAGCAAAACATAAGGAATACACTAAAGAACTTATTCCTAATATAGGGATACGGATCCAATTTGAGCATCAATTGCGAGAATGGCTGAAAATAAAGGCAAGTAAAAAATGATATAATGTGTGTTATAAATTCTATGGTATTTTAGAAAATTTCTGAAATGGACATGGACACAGAAACAATAAATAGTGTTCCCTCAACTGGTACTTCAGCATCAGGGACGGTATTATATACAAATGAGTTCCTTCATCAGGAACTCACGGGGGGATTACCCATGTTAATTGAAAACTGTCCTAATACTGTTATTGAAACCCATATTACCGAAAATACTCCAATTGATTTTGATATTCCGTTATAAGTAGAACCAATAGAAAGACTACCTGAGTTTGATCTTTACAAACTTTTGACAACATCTCCGTATGGTAAAAGTATTTTGGAATACTATAAAAAGTTATACGTCTTGATAACACAAAACGAAACCGCGCCTGCCAGATAATAATAAGCCACATTTACAACTACATAGTGAAATAGTAAGAACATTTTTATGTGTATATTTTCTATAAAATGGTTTATTTTAGCCGATTGACACACGACCAATATAATATTCTTTGTGAAAAAATTATAACTGTTTTTCCAAACGAAGTTAATGGGACCTTTTATGTATCGCCTATAAAAAAATGCCAATCCCCATTAAATAAGTCGATGCCCGCGAAGGGCAAGTTGGTTAATTTTGTGCGTAATACGTTGCAGAGATCGGGCGATACGTCACGAAAACGAAAGCGAGATGATCAAGATGAAGAGGATAAGGAAAACTCTTCCACTAATGTACCAAAATTAAATTATGGTAAGTAGGTATCCACACTCTGAGTCCTAGTCACTAATGCATTTTTTTCATAACAGATCTTATATTCAAAGATGATATCGCATGGCTTAAACATAATGTCGAACTTTGGGCACAAGTAATTGTTAAATGGCAAAACACATTTGAAGTGAGGGAATCGATAACAGAAAACGTATCCATTCAAGACTATTTGAAAAAATGGCCAATCTTCTATGATTTACGTGCATAAATATTGGTAAGGAATAATAATTAAACATAAATATCACACAAAACGCAGATGAAATACCTAAAACTGCACCATATACAAAATGTTGTATATTCACAAAAATAATGTATCAAAAAACTATTTTCGTTAGCTATAATTCTATAATAGTTAGGTATACCAACGAAGCATAAGCAAATGTTTTGTATTTGCAGATTAACTTGGATTTTGAAAAGCTGTATCCTGATTCTCATCTTGGGCTATACAATAATTGGGAACAATTTTTTGAAAACGTTTTGACGAAGAAATCCGAAAATTTAACAAACGGTTATTCTCTCGATCTGAAAAACATTTTACATTCCACCCATAAATCAAGCGAAACAGGTAAACAAATAACCGCTGTTGAGATTTCTTTAATATTCACTATACATATTTATATTATTCATTTATTACACACAGTTCAATTTGTAAATATTATGTACGTGCTTCTAATTAAGGTTTCTCTTTTAGATTTATCTGCAATTCAACTGACCTTACTAAATTACCTAGTACCCCCTACAGGCCGCATTCGTTTGAAGAAGGGGCTATGGAAATTTTCTACATTAGAAAGTGCAGAAGCAATAATAACCCATGTTGTGGTAAGTAATCCCTATTTTTTTTATACTAAAGCTGTAATTCATGGAATTAAATTCAAGTGAATGTACCTCCACTAACTAAAACTAGTCACGTGGCTTTGGGCTGTAAATGAAGACCCTAAAGTCCTAGTTTGGTATTGTAGTTAAAAGTATGTTTTCCTGTACTGATTTATACCAATTGTTATAGAATGCCGGAGATATAGAAAAAACCATACAGCATCGAATTAATAAAGCTTTCGAGAGGGGATTGACAATTCAACCGTATTTAATAATTCAGGGAAAGTCATTAGACAATCCTGACAAATGTTTTCTTATTTTGCAAGACATTAAGTATGAATTCCAGTCGTGCAAAAAAGGAGCCGATACGTTATTCAAGTTCTACCATGTGCTAAATTTAGTATATCCCCCAGAAGCCGAACATATATATTTGTTGATTCAAAAAGCAGTTTATAATATTCATACAAAATTTGACAAGACCATCCCTAACCTTATTGAATTTTTTAATGTAGTTTCAGATAAATAGCTCCTTACATTATTGTACAAACCTAACTTTTATATTTGGCAGGTTTTCTCATATTCCTATTGCAAGCAATAGTTTTATTAAAGTCAGCACACACAGAAACTTATAAATCGCTACACCATGCTAGAATGTCGTTTATGTCAGAAACAGTATACTGTTGAACAATATATAATTCATATCAAAGGTGCTCATGGTTTGTTTAATCACTATGAATGTCCATACGCAGGATGCAACAGGTTATATCATAGAACAGACATGTTTAAAAAACATGTAAGGGAAAAGCATCGATTATCCACCGTTGAAAACAAACTAAGTATACATTCATGTACAGTAAAAACTTGAATAGAACAACAATACAGTATGTCATCGACTTAATATCACATTTTCTGTCATCGGGTATCATTAGTGCAATTAAAGATTTGGTACAGGACAATAATTCAAATTTTAGTTTAATTATGGAAATGCTTAATTTGTTGCAAAACCCCTTTAAAGCAATGAATTCTGAGTATAAAAGAGTAAAATTCTTTGAAAAATCTGAAAAATGTGTAAAACCCATTCAGCAGAATTTAGGTACTGTTGAATTTCCAAAACGTACAAATCACAAAACTACTTTAACTTTGCGTCCTGCTTATTCATATTTTTTACCTATGCGAAAAACTCTAAAGGTATTCCTGGAAACACCTGGCGTTTCTAAACAAATTTATGATTATCAAAATTATACTACAAATGGCAATGTTATATATAATGTAATCCAAGGGACTATTTACTTACCTTTGTTACTTTATTTCGACGAGTTTGAGGTGTTGAATCCTTTGGGATCACATTCAGGGTGTTATCGGATCGAAGCAATTTATTATACGATTTTAACCATACCACCAATGTATGCATCTAGATTAGAAAACATATTTTTGGCTCAAGTTTTTTATAGTGGCCATAGGGCAAAATTTGGAAACCAGAAGGTATCTGAAGGTTTAATTGAATAGTTAACTTTTTTAAAAAGGCAAGGGTTATCCATAGACACTGGGGATGGCATTACAAAAATTAAATTTTCTCTTGTTACTATAACAGGTGACAATTTAGCCATCCACAAAATTTTAGGCTTCATTGAAGGTTTTAACGCCAAACATTACTGTAGGTTTTGTACCTTATCAAAAACCGAAATGGAAATTGAAGTATTGGAAAACGAACAAAATTTAAGGTTAGTTAAGGATTACGACCTACATTTAGATGATAATATTGGTTTGAAAGAAAAATGTATTTGGCACGTGTTGGATAATTTTCACGCATACACTAACTATTGTGTGGATATCATGCACGATATTTTTGAGGGTGTACATAGATATGGAATGGCATTGATAGTGTCAAAACTAATATCCGAGAAACGTTTTACTTTGAATCATCTTAATAGTAGGATCCGATATTTTACTTATAATAATTGGGAGAAAAATGTCCCACCTCAAATATTACCGTCCCATCTACAAAAGCAATGTATTATTATGTCTTCATCTGAAATGTTGTGCCTTGTTAGAAATTTTAAATTTATTATTGGTGAATTAGTAAATGAAAATAATGAAATTTGGTAACTGTATTTATTAATGCTTGAAATAACTGAAATTATGACATCCCAACTAACATCTAAGAGACATTTACAGCACCTGAAATCATTGATAGAAGAACATCACACTCTGTTTTTGAAAATATCAAAAGGGACCCTTAAGCCAAAACATCATTTTCTTACTCACTATAGCCATATTTCAACGAAAATTGGCCCTTTAGTACATTTTTCGTGCATGAGGTTCGAAAGTAAACACCAACAATTCAAACACATCATTCAGAATATCAAATGTAGAAAAAACATCCCATATACAATTGCCCATCGAAACCAATTGAATCAGTGTTTTCAATTTTTATCGAATAATGCCTTCACTGATAATATTAGCTATGGCAAAGTTCATGATCCAACTGTAATTGCTCATATAACCAAATATAATAGTAAAGATTTCACTGGTACTGCTTGGTATGAATTTAACGGGATCAAGTATACCACAGGATCCACCTTACTTTTAAATGATATTGAGGATAATCCTACTTTTTGTGAAATTATTGACATTTTTATACACGTAAACAACTCTAAAGTTGCATTTTTTTACTGTTCTGTATGGATCACTGATTACTTTCATAGCCACTACAGAGCTTATAAAATTAAAAAATGCGAGAAAAAGGAATTTTATAGTTTTGATCATTTTATTGGTGTAACTTCACATTTGATTCGTACAATAAACGGAGTAGATTTAGTAGACAGAAGTTGAAGTGTAGTTCAGGCGGTGGAGCAGAAAACCGTAAGAATTTTCGAAAGTAATTTGAAGTATGTAAAATATTGTGTAGAATAGAATTTGATCTTGCCACTCAAAAAAAGGTAGATAAATTTGTTAGAGCAACAAAATGACTTATTTTGCCATATATTTTTCACTGTAAAAAAGAGGCTTCCAAATTTAGCTTTACTTTTCTTTTTCTATGAGGCAAGTTCAGATTCTTATATTCTACACATTTTTTTGCAGATTTTTACGTAAATAATTACCTACTTCAAATCATATTCATCCCATCTGCCTTACCGCCTTTAGACATTTTTAAAAATTAAAATTGATATTTTAAAAACAACTATTGGGTTGATAGGGTGTCCCAAATCTTGGAATTAAATCGTTTTTCTTTTCTTCTTAATGTAAATTAAAAAAAAGCCTGCCAAGTATTTTGGTATTTCCAATTTTTTTAAATTAGAATAAGTGACATATATGTGTACCGTTTTTGTTATATTTTAAAGAAAAAATCTTTATGTATTATTAAATGTATATGTATACAATAAACTAACAATTACGTAAAACAAGGCGTTTATTTTCTCAAATGTACGATTATGACATCGCCGAATATGAAATAACATTTTCTCTTCAACTATTCCGTAGTAAACTACACCACTGAAACTAAACTTGAATAAATACTTAGAGGAATGAAATATATCTATAATATTGAGATTCTGAAATGCTCTCATTGATGGTATATTTTTCAAGCTATATCGACTTGATAACATGATAGTTTCAACTTGGAGAATTAGTAGTTATGACTTTAAAGAGTTGTTGGTTTCAACCAAATAAGTTATAAATTTCCTACTAACTAAATCATGTTCAACTGATGTAATGCGCGTGCTTGTGTTAATAGTTTTACGTGTTTGGTTTGATGAACAATTTATTCATTTCAAACATATGTTTTTCTCCTCTTCTCAATCTGATAAACTCAATCTTTTATGATACAAATATCTTCGCATCTACTTCAACACTTGGTTTTATTTAAATAATAGTTCGAGAGCTTATTCTAATCGAATTGCAGAACACTAAAATGATAAATCTAAGTAAATTGGTCTGATTCTTCATACTCTTATTGCAATAGTAACTATATGATGAAATATTTTACTGATTTCAACGAAATATTTCTTTGCGTATATATGAAGCTAACGTTTTATCATTTCGATGCTTATTATATTGGACTAAGTAACTTTTATTTTGTGTGTAGGGAATTTTGTCACTATATTTGAAATTTTATAAAATCTGAACGATAAATTTGAATGCGAGAAATAGTTACAAAAACAATAAGACCATTTTTTAATTAACCCTAGAACGCTAGTATACTTACCATCGTAAATTTTACTACGCGAATTTCATTTGATCACTGTTTTATTGCCATGGTATGACAAAACCTGTTACGGCCCCGCCTATGCCTTAGTGGAGATAGACACAATAACCTGTTTGAGTAGTATAGTGATAGTGCTCCTGTAAGTGACTTAGTTTGTGTGCTGCGTAGTATTACAGTATAATCCCCACGGAAAAAGTAGTTTCACTTAGCAGAGTTTTTGTCTTAAAAGTACAGCGCGCATGTCCACTCGTGGCTAGTATGTGCAGTAGTCTAGAACGCAGGACCGGTCTTCGGAAAAATAACAACAAACAACATGGCCGAGTTTGTGTTTGCATTTGGTTCTCCATAATATGCTGTGCTTTACTGCCCTCTTATTTTAATATCGTGTTCTGCTTTGCGTTTTGCGTATCATTTATTAAAAATACGTGTTCTTAAGTTAGTTTGTAAAGTTGTTGTCCCTTTGAATTATTGAGTTCGTTAAAAATTAGTGTTCGGTTTAATACTTTTGTTGGAAAAATATGGCTGCGTATTGTTTTATTTGTAACAGTAACAACTAAAAGAATCCAAATTTAAGTTTCTTCAGATTCCCTAAAGATGAGAAAAGGTAAGAAGTTGATATTTTAATTATTGTACTTTTGCACTTAAAATAATTGTCGGTATCTACCTGTATCTAATAACCCATTTCTTTTAATACTTACAGGAGTGTGGCATGGCTTCAGGTTGCCTTTGATGCTACTGGCCGTCCTCATCTTCCCAAGTATACGCCGGATTATTGTTATAAAAATTTGAGAGTTTGTTCGAAACATTTTGAAGAAAAAATGTTTGCTGGACTATCACGGAGTAGACTGAATTTGGATGCTATACCAACTTTATGCTGTAAGGTGTCACAATAATAATTCTGCTTAAGCTTACATGTTGTAACTGTAATTTTCTGTCCGGTGATGCTCGCCTAAAATATTTTCTGATGCTTTTGGTGCACTTTTTAATTCTTTTCTATTGTACTGTCGTTCACACAACTATAACCTTGCTCTTGCTTTCAAATCATCAGCAAGATAGTGGTGTATGGTTTTAACAGAGTATCAAGTATGACATAAATTAACTGAAACATTTTTAAAAATTAACGTAACGAGCAGATAAATAACAGAATTTTATAACTTCGTAACTTGTTTTATACTAATCGTTGCACACTAACCTATCTACCTGTTTAATATCTGACACAAAAATACTAACATTTTTTTCTCCAGCTTTACACAGTTCAAGCGGTGCAATTTTTTCATCTGTTGAGCAGACTTCCAGTACTACCAGCTCAGTTCCCAGAGAGAGTAGTCCCCGCAAGTTCTTCTGCCGAGTCCAGTTATAGTTCGAAGTTATGAAGCTTCTAGGTATGGGTTCTGTAGTGTCTTCATCGGCAGGACAATTATCACCTATTTTTTAGTTTCACGTGAGGAGCAAAGTGCTGTCAAACTCCAGCATCGTTTAGTGCTCATTCACCGAGGTCTTCGCCGAAAATTGCAGAACCTCAACAGAAAATCTTCGAGAAAACTGTTGCTGGAGCATAAGGAAACACCCAAAAAAGCTCAGTCTTGAAGATGTTTCAGAATTTTTGAGAAACATTACCTATTCATTGAAATTCGCAAATTTTATAAAGACACAAATGACACTGCTGCAAAGAGTCCGAAAGGTACAAGGTACTCTGCTGAATATAAGCAGTTGGCGTTAACTGTTTATTTTTGGGGTCTAAACTGTATAAATTTCTAGCAAAGACATTTCGATTACCATCTAAAACCACTTTGTTCAGAATTACAAAAAATGGCCTATTCGTTCTGGACTAAATGAATTTCTTTTGCAAATATTAAAAACATACGTGAAAGTATGGTTGAAAAATCGAGGGAGTGTGTACTTTGTATTGACGAAATGTCATTAAAGTCAAATCTATTTTATAATATCACATACCATGAAGTCATCGGCTTCCACAACATTAATAATAAAAGAGAATTCAAACCCGGAAATAATGCTTTAGTTATAATGTTAAGAGGTATACATTTCAATTGGAAACAACCTCTAGGTTACTATTTTGTAAACACATCATGCAAAGCTAATCATTTAAAAGATATTTTAATTGAATTTATTTCAAAATTGTTTTCCATAAATTTTTCTGTGCTAGCAGTAACTTCCGACAAGGGATCTAACTTTGTAAAATTAACTAAAGAATTAGATATTAATGTTAAAAAACCATATTTTTATGTTTTATTATTTATTTGATATCCCCCACTTGTTGAAATCGACAAGAAATAATTTTTTTTAAGTACCACTTTCAAATAGATAATAGACACACAAAGAAAAAATATTTAAACGAATTTTACGAAAATGATAAAAAGCAAGCATATAGATTGGCACCGAAATTAACCATTCAACATATTTTTCGAAATTCCTTCCACAAGATGAAGGTAAAATATGAGGCCCAAGTTTTCAGTGAAACTGTTGTCGCAGGTTTAAATACGTATATTTCCTTTGGCAAACTGCCACAAGATGCAGCAGCAACAGTAGATTTTATGGAAAAAATGGACAAACTTTTTGATATCATGAATTCATCAAAGTTCAGACCTGCCAACTCCTGTGCAAATCAAGTTTTTGGAAGACATGCAATTATTATTTAAAAATTTAATTGTGCGTGACTTTGAAATGGATGGCAGCTGTCAATTTCATCAGTTTTAAATCTGTCTGAAGATTTGAAAGCGAGGGGTATTAATAATTTAATGACACGTCGATTGCACCAAGATTGCTTAGAAAATTTCTTTGGGAGCATTAGGCAACAAATGGCAACTGTAGAAATCCCACACCTATTCAATTTGCTAATACTTTCAAAAAATGTTCTGTCTTAATTATTTTGAGCAATCTGAAGAGGAATTTGACAGCATTTTCATCAAACACCAGACGCTGTAAAACATATGCGGTGAATGTTGAAAAGCCTCTAGAAATTAAAAATTGTTGATCAACACAACCGACTATACACATCTTCAATCTGAAACGGAATTAACAGAAGAGGTACTTTACTCTCATTTCCGAGCATACGAAAATGCTTCAAAAATACATATGGAAATTTGAACATGACGCAGCAAGATTTTTTTTCATATTTAGGAGCATGCGAAAATATTTTTGCATCGAACTTTCCAGATGATTGTATTGCAGGCAATGTTGGTGTGAAATTAAAAGATAAAATAACTGCCACACTTGCATTTCAGCATCCTTGTGAACATTTTCCACTGGACTATTTTAATAGTTTGTTTGTGAGAACTAGAATTTATTATACAGTTAAATTCATCAACCGGGAGTTACTGCAGCCCAAAAATAAAAAACAAAATGTGTTTAAATCGAGTTTTTTAAAACGCGCGTTTTTTAAAGCTACCATGACAACATCCAATCAAATTGAGAAATTTGAGTTCTAAATGACCTTTTTTGATTGATTTGAAACGTCAAATAAAATATTATAGGTTATTTCCATTTTTTGTAGTAATCATACCAGTATTTGTGATTTCATTGTGCACCAATAAAACAAAATAGTGTCAAGTATTAAGAAAGTACTGTCCTACTAAAATAAGTACGTATGGTCACCGTATACATACTATATATACTGATTTATCATTTATATATATATATATATATATATATATATATATATATATATATATATATATATATATATATATATATATATATATATATAGTTATAAACGGTATCTTACTGAGCCCGATATAGCAACAGGTACTGAGTCCGACCCCGCGCTAATATACAAAACGTTGTGTGGCTGATTTTATGTTATCCTTACGTTGTGAATCCCGGCAGCGTTGTCGATATTTTCTAGCTGTTTTATATAGATATGCACTTATTATTCTTTTTCCTTATTTTTAGGTAATTATATATCGGGGATTACTTTTGTTATGTATTGACAAGCTAATATACTGTAAGAAAATTTCAAACAGGGTCGGGCTCAACAAGGTTTTTCGGGCTCAAGAGAGTTATATATGCTATGGGTTCAGCAATGACCATATATATATATATATATATATATATATATATATATATATATATATATATATATAACCTGTTTTTAAATAAATTGCGAAATTCACTTGCAAAGTTAGATTTTTCCTTCATTAATACCATTAATACCTTCTAATAATATGCTCATTCGTAAACAACAAATTATAGTGCAATTTGAAATTTATGTGTATATTTAGTATTTCATGAAAATATTTTAACTTTGCATTGCGCGTGTGATTGGGTTACTAATTACGAAATTTCTCGTTTTCAGACATTCGTGAAGTAAGTCCCACCAGAACACATTTTAGACTGTAGATAGTTATAAGGTAACCTACAAATTATGAGATTACGCTTACAAATTAGTGCAAGCGACTTACTAATTACTACTTAGAAATATAAACAAGTTTGACCATTTTTTTACACACGATTTTCTAATTATTAACGCAACGAAGATATTTATATTCCATTGTAGATACAGCCCCTACTTTTTTTTTTAAATAAATTGGGATATTTAATTTCAAGGTTCGTTGCTTACTTAATTAATACTATCTAATACCGTAGTTCTTGTAGTTCGTAAACAAAATAAATCTTAATTTGAAATGCGTGTGTATGTAGTATTTTATGGACGTACTTTAACTTTAGTTGGTACCATTGTAAATGAGTTACAAAAATTGAGATCATGCTTACAAATTAATACATACTTATTACTTAAAGTTACAAAAAAATTCAAACATTGCTCTATGTTTCGGGACATTCGCGAAGTTAGCCCCCAGAGCGTATTTTGGACTGTAGGTAGTAATAAAGTGACTTACAAATTTTGAGATTATGCTTACAAATTGTTACAAATCACTTACTAAATGTTGATTGAAGAAAAAATATTGTTCCTCAGAGTGGCGCGGCTGCCAAGAAGTCAGCCGCACAACAGTTTTTTTCTAAATTAAGGGATACGATTTGATTACAAATTCTGACAACTTGATTACAAATTCCTACAAATGACTTACTAATTAATCGCGCTATTAAAATTTTGATATTGCAAGATAATGGGGCTAAGTTAGCCCCAAAAACTGTTTTTGCCAAAATAAATTCCAAAACTCGCTTACAAATTTAGATTTTAGACAACACTTACTAATTACTTACTAATTAGTAAGCAACGAATTGAATATAAATTCGGAATATGAGGGTAACTTCACGGAGATTTACCAACACTTAAAGATTCAATTTAAGAAAAATATTACTCATACTGAGAATAATGAAAACGAAAGACTAGAATTATTAGGATTAGTGCGACCGGTTATAAACTTGAAAATGTTGAAAAGTACACCATTAAAAATCCCAAAAGATAAGTATTTTATTAGGATAAATATAAGTTTATTAGAAGACAGAAGACAGAACATTCTCTTAGAAAAGAGAAAGAGTTGTGCAGTCGCAAGACTGGCCTGGGGTACATTACAGTACGTGAAAAAGTCCGACAGTGTTTTTGTATGCAATATATTAAAGTGTAAATATGCAGGAGTCCCATTTGTCCTAAAATCCTTAATTTTCCTAAAATTATAAGCACCATCATAATTTCCTAAAATTAATCCCAAAATTTTATAAAATGTTTATATATCCTAAAGTTTCACATAATATGAATATTAAGAGATTCTTGCATTTTTACTATAAATACGAATTTTACCATATTAAACAAAGTCTGCAAACAAAAAAAGCACGTAAAAACTCAGGATTTGTCCTTGGCATCTATTTATAGAACTGGTTGGTTTGCGGTGTCATAATATAAGATAGGAAAGCGCATAGCTGTTTCAGTTTGTGTAGAACAAATTCAAATTCAAATTCAAACACGTTTATTTAATTATTGGTACAAATGATGATAAATGGAGTTTGCAATTTCAGTCGGCTGCTCAGGCGAGGTAGCCTCTTCAGCCGGTTGATTACATAATTTTTTTGATTTATTACATTTCATTGTTTATAAGGTTATAACATGTTACTTATTAGCTAGGCAAAAAAAAGAAAAAAAAAAACATGTTAGTAGGTTACGTTACTTAATTGAGTAATAATTAATTCATAATCTAAATGGATGTTGTGGGCGGGGCTGTAGGTGGGCGGCTTGATGTTTCCTTGGGAGCATATAGGCGGTTGGTCCCTCGGAGCATCTATGGAACTGCGGATCCAGGATGGACGTCGGCGAAGCTGCTGCATCAGGCATCTGCAATTAAGATGAAATATGTATGAGCATTGTTTATTATTATTGGGGATTGTTAGTAGGTAGTGTTTAGTGTTATAGATTTTGTTGGTGTCACGTTGTTAAATGAATGTGTGTTGCATAAGTGTTAGTTATCGTAAAGCGAGTGGTGTGGATTGTATGAGTTCATCGACGTCCTCAGGAGGGTCGTCTAGGAGTTGGGTTAGGACGGCTGGGGGGAATTTGTATTTAATTTTAGGTTTGCGGTACAAGCATCTATCTCTTGGAGGATTGTTGAATGGGGTGAGAAGGATTTCTCTCGTATCTTCGTTGTCACCGAATACTCGGCGATAAGTGAATTGTTTTTGGAGTGTTTTAAGTCTTTGTGTAATTGGTGTTATTTTTGCGTGATCAATTGTGAGTGTACATGGGTATCTGTAGTGTAATCTATGTATTTTGCGTAGAATTCGGCGTTCGCTGGATGCGAGAGATTGTAGGTGTTGGCTTTAAGGATTGCGTACAGTGGAGCCCTGTAATCGACGATTGGACGAATAAATGTTTTATATGTGTGTTGGAGGGTATCGGGCTTACAACCTCGTAGTCGACCCCGTAGGGCGCTTATATAGTTGAGCGTCTGCGTATCCTATTAACGACATCGCGCACGTCAGAGTTCCAATTTAACGTTCTGTCAAATCGGACCCCAGGTACACGACGTCGTCTGAGGGCCGCAGCCGTTCGCCTTGCAGAAGGATGTTGACATTGTCGGAGGATTGTAGCACGTTATGAGAATAATTGGGATGTCTAAAAAGTATTAGTTGAGTCTTAGTGGGATTGATGGTAATTCTCCATCGGTTAGCCCATTGTGTGAACGCATTGATTTGGTTCATAATTGAGAGGGAGGCCGTCGCGCTTTCACGGCTAGCTGTCCAGAAGGCAGTGTCGTCCGCGAAGAGCATGACTGAAATATGGGGGGCAACTGGTCTAGGGGTATCGGAACAATATATGAGGTAAAGCAACGGGGCTAGGGACGAACCTTGTGGAACTCCTGCTAGGGGTACGAAAGATTGAGATAGACTCGACCCCACTCTCACCATCACCGATCGGTTAGATAGGTAGGTATATATTAGTCTGGTGAAGTGATCGGGGATTCTTAAGGAGCGGATTTTGTGGATTAGTCCCGCGTGCCATACTCTATCAAAAGCTTGTTTGATATCCAGAAATATAGCAAGCGAGCATTGTTTCAGGTTAAGGGCTTTTGTGGTGTCGGTGAGCAGCTTGAGAAGAGGGTCTTGGGTGGATCTTAATGGCCTAAAACCAAATTGGTTGGGGGGAAAGAAGTTATTACTTTCGAGAAAATCTCTTAGTCTACGTGTTAGGATTTGTTCAAGGCATTTGCCTAGAACGTTTAGTAGCGAAATGGGGCGATAAGAAGAGGGTAGCGTAAGGTCAGTTCGGGGTTTGGGTATCATAATGACCGTAGAAGATTTCCAAGCCGATGGAAAGTATCCTATGGAGAGGCATTTGTTGTAAATGGTGGCTAAGAGGTTGATGGCTGGGGGAGGGAGTTGTCGAAGGATGGCACGGTTAAGACCGTCCTGACCGGGGGCATTGTTTTTACCCCTCTTTAGGGTGTTCATTATTAGGTCGGATTGAATGGGACTCAGGAGGGGATCGTTTTCTAGGAGGTGGTATTCAGGGAGTGGAGTGGCTTGGAGTATTTCCAGGTCATTTTCGAGTCGCGCTTTTAGTTCTACGTCAAAATGAGGTAGATCTGGGGACTGAAAGGTGTCTTGAAGGTGGGTATTGAAAAAATTGGCTTTTGCTTGGTCAGTGGCATAAAGTGTACCGTGTGCATCCTGGAGATGCGATTTGGAGTGATTCCTATGGTGGGTTAGTCTGCGAAATGTGTTCCAGAATTTCTTGCCGTCGCGGTAGTCGAGGGACGATGTGACTCGTGCCCATTTTTCTTCGATGAAAATATTTGTATCTCTACGGATAAGGGCGTTAAGGCGGTTATACTCAGTTTTAAGGATTGGATCTCTATGTTTAAGGAATCTGCGGAAAATTTTTCTTTTTCTTTTATTAAATTGATGATGTGTGGTGGTAGCATTCTGCGGGATATATCTATAGTTTTATTGGGGATAGAGACGTTGATGGCATCATTGATCACCGAAGAAAGGTCTGTGATAGCATTGTCAATGTCTAAGGGAGAGGTTAAGGTGGGGTTAGCGAGATGACCGGTAACGTGCCTGGAGAACACGCTCCAGTCCGCGTCTTTAAAGTTGCGCCGAGTTATGATATTAGGGGGCGGGGCCGGCATAGGACAGAGTTCGGTTTTAATTAAAAGTGGTAAATGATCGGAGGTTATGGTGGTGCCAATGTAACAATCGGCGTCGAGGTATCTTTGAATAGGTGCGGAGCATATGATGTGGTCGATGATGGAAGCACCACTATGGCTGAAGTATGTGGGAGTGGTGTTATGAGTGCGCCATAATGGTAGTTGTAGAAGTAGGTTGGATAATTGTATTCCGTTGGCGTTGTCACTGGAGTCACCGAATTGGGTATGGCGAGCATTAAGGTCGCCAAGCAGGATTGCGTTAGGGAGATTGGAAATTAATGTAAGGATATCGCACGATAGCGTGTTGGCACCTGGAGGATTGTAATACTAAAGAATATGATGGGGCGGTTGGGGAAGTGTACCGTGGCGGCAACGCATTCTAGGTGACTGAGATGTGGTGGTAATGGAAACGGGGTTGAAGCGAAACGGTTGTGTATAAGTAGGGCGGTGCCTCTAGTGCCATTAATGGCACTAAAGTCAAGAAAAGAATTGTAGTTGGTAAAGTTTAGATGATTATTGGTAGAAAGTTTGGTTTCCGTTATTGCAAGAACTTGGATATTTTCTGTATAGAGAAGATTTTTAGTGTAGAACTGCAGACAGACTTCTTTATTCGCATTAGTCACTGTGTTTTGTTTTTGTCCGTTTGATAGTTTTTAAAGTGAACATACAGTTTATTTCTAAAATTTTACGAATTTGTGAATGAATTAGGCATGTCGTAGTAGCTTATTAAAAGAAAAGTAATTAGGTACTTTTGTCTAATTCATTTAATTTCGTATAATTAAAATTAAAAAGAAATGCCAAGAACACAAACCAAATATAATAAAAGTTGGGAAAAGGAATTTCCATGGATACAATCTGTACCTAATGATATCTATAGTGCTTCATGCAAATTATGTGGAACAGGTACGTCAGTCAATTTTCGTATAGATGGATCTGGAAAAGCACAAGTGAAATCACATGGTAATTCAAAAAACACCTTCATTTCGTAGCAATTCAACAAGGCGAAACAAATCAATGTACATTTAGTGCAACAGAAAAGGAATATTGCAATTAAGTCGAGGTAAGGTACAAAGTTGGTACTTGAATTTTATTTATATTTTTCTGTTTTCGTTTTAGGAACATTTATTTTAACTAATGAGGAAAAAATTACAAAAGCGGAAATTATTTGGTCTTTGAATTGTGTTTTAAACAATTTTCGTTTAATAGTAACGAGATCACTAATAAGAATAACATTTTGCAATCATGTTTAGCGATTCGGATATAGCTAGTAATTTTAAAATGGGGCTACTAAATGTAAATATGTTCTACAGTTTGGAGTAACTTCGTTAAAGAATTATTGCTAATGATTCGAAAGATACACCATTTACATTTAAATTTGACGAGACGACTACAAAACAAGTAAAAAACAGTATGATGCGTACATACAATTCTATTCTATTCCTTATTTCTTGGCCATTGTCGGCAAACGAATTACAGAAAATCTTTTTGAATTTATGGATAAATTAAAATTCAATGTACAATACCTCTTGCATATTGGAATGGACGGACCAGATGTAAACTTGGTTTTTCAAAGGGATTTAAAAAAACTAAAAACTAGCTACAATACAGCAATTTTAGATATTGGTACTTGCACATTACATCCTATTCATACAGCATTTACGAATGGACTAAAGGAATTAGATTTTGATTTTTATTCGTTAGTATACGATTTACATTTCTTTTTAAATATAGCAGTGCTCGCAGAGCTGATTATAAATTAATATCTTTAATAACTGAATTAAAACTGAGAATAGTAGGTAGCTTAGTTTGCAAAAAGTGTTACAACGTATTTTAAATCAATGGGATAACTTATTCGAATATTTTTTAAAACAGATTTTGTAAAAGAAAAAATTTTGAAAAAACTGTTGGTGCAACAGAAAGGTTTAAAAATATAAAAAATTCTAAGCAATCCAGAAATATCAAAAATGTATATAATATTTGCAATTCATGTAGCGGATGATCCACAATTTTTCTAACGAAATTTCAAAGTGATGAGCCACTTATTCATATTTTGTACCCCAGTTTTGGCGAATTGTTGTTTCTCTAATGGCAAAATTTGTTAAAGAAAATTAATATTTGATAATAAACATGCTCGTAAAGAAGCAAAAGAATTGTGTGGTATTGTACTTACTGATAGTAATAATTTAAAAAATTATATAGACTTAGGAATAGGAGTCCGTCAGATTTTAGAAAACATGAAAAGCAAAGATGTTCTTATGTTTAGAAACCAGTTTCAAAATGTTACATAACAACAACACAATATTTACAAAGGAAATTGCCTGCAGAGAATGGTGTATTGAGAGATTTGCAGTATTTACACCCCAATTTCGACATGATAATAATAGCTTGGCTTCAATTGGCAGATTGGGGTTGTAATCGGTAAATATAAAAACATTTTTTCTGTAAAACTACAACATTAATTTTAAGGAACGCTTTGAAAGGAGTTATAAAGCAGTGCTTTGATGTGGAAGAAATGGAAGTATCTCGTTTATCAGACTTGTTGAAAATCAATGGATGTTGTACCAAACTGAGGAAATTGATAATTCTTTATTTATGGACGGTGAATTATATCGCCGGATTGACTTATATTGGAATGAGATAGGTAAAATACGGACCTGCAAGGCACGTTCAAGTATAAGCAGCTACATTCCTTAGTCAAAATATGTTTAAGTTTATCTCATGCAAACGCTAACCCCGAAAGGGGATTTAGTATCAATAAATTTATCTTAGAGAGTAAAGAATTATTAAACGAGGACACCATTGTATGTCTTAGATTTGTGAAAGATTGTTTATTACAATACGGTTCCATTCAAAATTTTCCTATTACACGCAGACTTATAGACCTTGTTAGTGCATCGCATAAAATGTACAAAAATATCTTGCTGCAAAATCAGAACTGAAATTACAGCAACAATCTGAGCAACAACAACAGCAGGAAAAGCAACAACAACAATCCAGCAACCAAAATAAAATAAAATTAAAACCGAGATTGAACGTATACAAGAAAAAATAGCCGAAGAAAAAATAAATTGGAAATAGCCCAAAAAATGAACGAGAAAATGACATCATCTTTACTTAAAAGGCCATTGAACAAGGATGATCTCACCGTAGCCCATATGCTGATTTCAACTGGTGTTGAGAAGGCTACGGATAGAAAATATAAAAATTGGAAGACGAAATATCTTCCTTACGAAAAAAATAACTATTTAGTAGTTTGTCATGTCTCCTACTTTATAAATTTAAAATCAACATTTTTTTTGTAATATTTTTGTATGTTCTTGTATTTTATTACATATATATTTTCCTAAAATAATCCTAAAATTTTGTTTAAAATATTCTGAATATGTATATAGAAAAATTAAAAGTTCTGCGTTTACTTTTGGTTCTACTTATTCCTCATAAGTCCTGTTTTGATTACTGTATCTAATGTAAAAGCGTAGGTGTGTTGAATGTTAAGTTTTAAAAGTATTTATTGTAAATAAATATAAACAGAAAAGATTTTACACATACATGTGATAAAGTTATGCTTGCTGTATTCACACAGTGTCTCAGTAGACGCCAACGGTTTACAAAAGTATACACTACTATTGATCAACATTCCCCCTTAATTATTACATCGGATTAAAATTTGATATATTAGGACTTAAACTATATCGTCCTTCCTAAATTTACAATACTAATTTATTTTTAAACTCTTGGAACACAGTAAATGTTAAAGGTTTTGTCAATATATCAGCTAATTGTAATTTACTAGGGCAGTAATGCACATTTATTATACCCTCAGCAAATTTCTCACTTACAAAACGATACTTGATATCAATGTGTTTGCTACGACCATTTACAATTCCATTTGATATCATTTTGATCGTGCTCTGATTGTCTATAAACAAGTTTGCAATAACATTTTTACCTGTAAGTTCTTGTAGCAAGTATTTATGATTTAACAGTTCTTTGCAACATTCCGTAGCTGCGATGAGTTCAGCCTCCGTTGTGGATAATGCTACAATAGGTTGTTTTCTTGATACCCAGGCAATTGGTCCATCACAAAACATAATTATTAAACCACTAGTACTTTCACGATCATCAATGTCTCCAGCAAAGTCAGAATCACTATAACCATTTAACATTAAAATATCATCACTGCTTTTATAGTATTTTATTCCTAAGTTTGTTGCACCCTTTAAATATCTCAAACTTCGTTTTAAATTCACTACATCTCTGCGATTTGGGTTTTTTACTCGTCTACTATTAAAATTCACTGCAAATGTCATATCGGGCCTTGTTTTGTTTGTGAGATACAATAAACTTCTTTAAACGGGTAGACAGAATCTTCTTGATTTTCTCGTGATTCATTGTTTGGTAAAATTGGCGTCGTTACCGAATTTGCAGTTTCCATATTGTATTTTTGTAAAATTTTGTTGCATACATTTCTTGAGTAAGTTTCAAACCATCTGGTTCTCTATCAATTTCCATACCTAAAAATGTCTTCAGATCATCATATATTGTTGCTTGAAATTCTTGACATAATGGTTGCAATATTTGTTGAATCTCTGATTTGTCACCAATTATTATTCCATTGTCAACATATGTGGGTAATATCACTGAGCGATCTTTATTTATAAAGATGCATTTTTCAATTTTAGGTGGAATTAAGCCTTTACTTAGGTACTTGGTAAACCTTTCGCTCCATTTTAAAGATGCTTGTTTTAAGCCTTATAAAGCCTTGTTTAATTTGCAAACTTTATTTTCGATTGCGTATCCATAAGGTGGGTTCATGTAGATATCTTCTTCTATTTTACCATATAGAAATGCTGTTTTAACATCAAATTTCAGGATGTGGCTTCCATACTTCGTTGCTAATGCAAATGTCGTTCTTGACGCACTTAGATTCATCACTGCGCTGTACGTCTCATTAAAATTTACTCCGCGTTCTTATTCGCATCGTCTTATTACTAATCTTGTTTTATATTTTCTATCATCCTTTACTTTGAATATCCATTTGCTCGATATTGGCTTCACATCAATTTAATTATTTCAGATTTATCCACGTAGCTCCAAGTATTGTTTTTGTCTAATGACGACTTCCCTTCTTCAATTGCTTTCAACCATTTCTCCTTATCATCTCCATTAATTGCTTCATCATATGTTAGCAAAATATACTCTTTGAATCGTTTTGGAATTCTTTTATTTCTTTCTGGTCGTTGAAATTCATTATTATGTTCATTCTTATCAATATTATCACTTTCTACCAAATCTTCAGTTTTATATTCATCTTGAAAGTCAATTTCATCATCTATTGTTTGAACAAAATATTTCTTATCGTTTTCTTCATTTTCTGGAAATAATTATTTATATTAAATATTTGTAGGTTCGTTAAATTTGGTCTTCTTTGTGTCCATTTTCAAATGGTATTAGGTCTATAGCTTCAGAGGACTTCGGTTCATTAAGTTGCAGTTCGGACTGCTTCTCCCACATTTCTTTTGATATCTTGCTCTCTATTAACATAGCTCTCGCTCTACATTACTGTTCTGTTAAATCTCTTAGCTTTCCCATTCAGTTGTGGAGTATAGGGTACGATAAAATCTAAAAGAGTTCCTCGTTTCTTGGACCATTCTTGCAAATCTTTATTATAATATTCGCCGCCATTATCGCATCTCATTTGTACGGTTCTGATATTCCATTTGGTTTCCACTTCTTTAATGCATTATTTTCATATTTACGTTACTTCGCTTTTATGACTTATTAGTTGTACCATGGTAAAATTGGTGTAATCGTCTAGGAAGGTAACAAAATATTTATTGCCGTCCCAAGTGGAAGGTTCCATTGGGCTGCAAACGTCAGTGTGTATGATTTCTAAAGGCCTTGTTGTTCTTTCTCTATTGTTACTAAAATGGTTTCTCGTATGTTTAGTTTGACGCAGATGTCACAAAATATATCGTTTGTTTCATCATGATAGATTTTAATTCCATCTGCCAATTTTGCAAGTTTTTTATGTTGCCTGTACTTAGATGACCTAATCTTTGATGCCATTTATAAATTGAATTTGTTTTTCTGCTATTAATACCTCAGTTACGTTTTCAAGCTGTATGGTGTACAATCCATTTTTATTTTGGCTTCCTTCAATAATTTTCTTTTCATCTTTAATAATCTCTACTTTATTGCCCTTAAATCTTACTTCACCTCCAGCATCAGTAATTACTTTAACAGACAGAAGGTTTTTGACGCTTCAGGAACATACAGAACATCATTTAGTATACATTTATCAGATTCAACTTTCCTATTAAATTAGCATGCATTTTTCATTTTGTTTAGCAACTTTAATTTTGACATTTGTTTGTTCAGTATGTTTTAGTAAACTTTTACTGTTTATTAAATGTGTTGATGAACCGCTATCAACTATCCAATTCATGCAATCATCTGAATCTGACGTGCAACTTAAAATGATACTTTTGTATTGTTTTAGAAGTTTTGTTTATTGCGAAAGTAGCAGTCTTTTTCTTGATGATTATTTTGCTTACATATTTTACAAATCAGACGACTATTTTACTGCATTGTTTTGCTATGTGTCGAAATTCATTACATTGAAAACATTTAGTTTGATTGTAAGTACGCCACGCATCTAGTCGGATATCGGTTTTACAAAACGTGCAATATGACCTACCTTATGACATTTATTGCAGGTTTTTTCTTTATTTTTACTCATCTCTGCTTTGAATGCAACTTGTCCCATTTTTTCATCTGATGCCTGTCTTGTTTCTTCTGCGATTAAACGTGATGTTAAATTGGTCAAAGTTCGATCTACAAGTGGTGTAGATTCCCATGCCGTACAGAAGTGTTTGAAATTTTCTGGTAACGTACTAAGAATTTTGAGATTAGCGTTTCATCGCTTACGTTTTGGTCTAAACTGTTCAATCGATACGCTAAGTTTTCGAGTCTACTAATATGTAATGAAATATCAACAGTTTTTGCATACGAGAAATTGAAAAATTCTTGAAGGAGTGCACATTTTGCTGTTTATTATGTTTTTGGAATATGTCACACAATTTTCGTACATATCTGCTGCACTGTTACAGATCATTATGTGGGTTATTCCTTTTTTTCAACGGTTGTAATTATTAGTTTTTGAGCCCTTGCATCCTTCCGTTCCCACTCACATTTGTTTTCACTCGGTATATCTTCTAGCTTCGATTCTCCTTTTAATATTTCATACAATCCCATCGACCTACAAAAGATTTTAATTTGAAAATTTGTCAGGGTATTTTGAACACCCTGTATACGTATTGGGTAATTTTGTTTGTAGTCTTATGCACTTAGATTCCGTATATAGATTTTTTCTTGTTGTCAAATTGAGTTTTATAGATGAATTTGTTTAACGTGTGTAACGACCTTTAGGGATGGTAGGTGTATGGCGAGCTTTAGATTCTTAGTTTGTGAATTATTTTTTTGTAATTTAGGTTGTTTTTCCTTATTATTCCTCGTTTATAGAAGTTTGATTAACGCTTATTTGTAAATAGTTGTCTATAAGTTTAATTAAGGTTTATTTCGTTTGATTTCCGTAAAATATAATAGAAAATTAAGTAATTTAAATAAATAGTGTAGGTTTATATGTGTATGATGTCATGTTAGCGACATAAAGTCGCTTAAGTATAGTTGTCCAGTTTATTATTGAGTATTTTGGTTTTAATTCATAGAGGAAGAATGTGGGACTGATTGCTTGTACTTAAATAAAAAATATAGAGATGTTTTCTCGTTGATCTTGCTGACGTTTAGTTTTTGAAAATTTACCGAGTCCTTACGGACGGAAACGAATTTGTGTATTGGGGTACCTTATTTTCCCCTTCCGTTTTTTTAATTGGTGGAATTCAATTAGATAAGATTTTTTGCGAGTAGTGGGATTAAAAATCCAAGATGGAATTTGTTAATAATTTTTTGGGATTCTAAAACTGATCGTGCTTTCGGGTAGTAGTACGGTGCCATTTATTGTTACGCTTTAAGGGGTGGTTTAGAACGTTGAAATTTTGGACCTTGTGGTGTTTAACGAACGTACGTTTTGTGTAGTAAGGGTAGTTAAGCTACTCCTGAAGAAGAACTGTAGAAGGGATTTTATTAAAATTGTTCTTCACCAGAGGATTATACCTAGTGCCGATTTCGGTTTTGTAAAATGTAAAACTAATGAAATTATCTCGGGCCAAATTGTTTTGTATAATATCGGAACAATTAAACCGAGTTTATAAAATGTAAAAATCACAATATACAGACTATGTTTATTGAATATCAAATGTAATGATGAAATAATGAAGGTCTTAAAATTATGCTTAAAGTACTAAATAAATCACTACATAAATACCTTAGAAATTTTTGTACACAAACTTTTCTTTTTGACAACCTCTGGTATCTAAATATGATTACGAAGCGGTTAACCTGCATGAAATCATTCTTACGTTATCATTGTGCAATCTTGACATAATGTTATCAGCCGCACCCCAAACTGAATTTATCTTTATAAAATCCGTATAAATTTCTTCTTAAAACTTTTAAATCCACTTCTTATTGCATTATTTGGAAGTTTTCCATTCAAAAAAAATTGCAATCATAAAACGAAAAATGTACGCAACAATAAAATCAAATGCGTACTTAAGATGCAATTACGTTGTAAATTGAAGTAATGATAAACGTGCAATTAAAGCAAAATGGTATAAAAATACGTAAAGAAAGCGCCTAAAAAGAACAAATGCTTTAATTTTATGTAAATGTATTAAAATATATCTTACCACCAATTTGATGGCACTTTCACATAAATTTAGGTAAAATCAAAAGAAGCAGCTTTCTGCTTCGACATTAAACAAAGTGAAAAAATGGAGGCTTTCGAAGTAGATGAAGTGGTTATGCGCACAAGATATGAGCAGAATAACTTAACGCAGACGCGTTGCTTATAAGATAAGAAATGAATAAAATTGAAAGTAGGAATGTAAATCTTCACGAAAGTATGCACTATGTAGATATACAAATTAAGTTGCCTACCTCATAACCATATCTCAATAAATAAAATTTTCTTGTATTAGGAACTAAATGAAGGAAAGACCCTAAATTGAGGTATATTTTATACAACAGAAAAAGAGTTGTTACACGGCTGCTCAAAACTATCACGTTCCGAGATCTACATTATAAAGGTTTTTGCAAATTGAAAATTCAGAACCACAAGAAATCATACAAACTAAACTTGGGCGGAAAACTATTTTAGGAAGTGAAATAGAGGAGGAGCTGGTTCAATATCTTTTAGTCATGGAAGCGAAGTATTATGGGCTCACAAGAAGAGATGCTCGAAGAATGTCCTATAACTTAGCTTTAAGAAATGGAATAGAGCATCCTTTTAAAAACGGTGCGGCTGAACGTAGTTGGTTAAGACGGATTTTTACGTCGCCATAACGTCAGCTGAGCGCGGATCTTTAATTACGCTTATTGTAGCCATGAGCGCAGCCGGACAATATGTCCCACCGATGATGATTTTCCTAGAAAAATCGAAATGACCAACTTACGCGGGTGCCCCACCTGGATCCATATATGTAATCCACCCAAGTGAATGGGTGCAGCAAAACCTGTTCACAGAATGGATGAGGCACTTCATAGACTTCGTAAAACCAACTCCTGAGTCCCCTGTATTGTTGGTGATAGATGGACACTACAATCATACTGGAATATAGATGTGATTAGTTTAGCTCGACAAAATTACATTTCAATTATTTCACTACCCCACATGCCATCCATAAATTACAGCCCTTGGACAAAACCTTCATGGGTAGCTTCAAGGTTTACTACAGCGAAGAAATTAGGTGCTGGATACGTGAAAATCAACGAGCCTAACACAGTTTGACTTAGCTGAATTAGTAGGACGGGCATTTTAAAATCACAAACCGGAGAAATAGCAGCAAACGGCTTCCGAGTAACTGGGATTTATCCGTTTAACCGCAATATTTTTCTGACGCGGATTTCATTGGTGAACAAATTGAAGTAGAAAAGTCCTGCTCAACTTCTGCAACATCTATTGATTTCACTCAGTCTCAGCCTAGCGCATTGGGGAAGACTTTCCAACAGAGCCTCGTCAATCAGGGTAAAGAAAAACATGGTGAATTCGGTGCCCCAAACACACTTCAAGAACCAAGAGCAGGGTGCTCAAAAGAACCTGATGCACCGAGTCGAGCCCTGGGGCCCAGGAGGGCCCTTAAAAAGTGCCCGATGTCGCTAAGTTAGATAAACGTAGAAACTTCGTGACACCTTTCGATATTTCACCTGTTCCCACACTGAAAAAAACAGCGAATCGAGGAAGAAAATCACAAGTCATCACCTCTTCACCATGCAAAGAAGAATTGGAAAGATCCATGCAGAATTCTCCTAATATCGCCAACAAAGGAAAACGCAAGGTATTTGAAACAAAAGCACAGAAACAGCCAATAAATAAAAAAGAAATCTGATGAATCAGAAGAAGACGATGATGAAGAATTTCTTCCAGCTGATGAAGACAATGACATGGAAGAAATTGGTGAGGTTCCAAATAATAATGATGATGCGGTATGTTTCTGCGATGGTCACTTCAATAATGATACAAAGGGAAATTTCAATGTCTGATGTGCAGTACACATGAGCAGTGTTCAGGAGCTGAAAAAGATACGTATGTTTACGATTTTGTCGTTAATTTTTTTTGATTTAGCTATATTTTACTCTGTTTGTGATTTGTTTAGAAATAAAGTTTTTTTTGCATTTAATAAATTATATTAGATATTTTTATTTATGGCCCATATTCCATGCACCCTGGCCTAGATTGAAAAATTCACAATTTTACATAATTTTTTTAAGATGAAGTCTTTTATTATTTTAAACACAAAATACTCTATCAAGCATCGACAATAAACCTCTCAAGTATATGCATGCAAATTTTGGAATTATTACAGATATATTTTGCCGAGTTATTAAAAAAATATAAGGGACCCTCTAATATAAATCAGGGTTAAACCAAATTTTAACCTGTTCTAAAGTGCCAATCATTTTATCCTCTTTAATGTTTATGTATGGTAAGTGCTAATATCTGATTTTTTAAGATCTATATAATATTTAACTATAAACCAAAGGGATCAAATGTGCTCTGGCAAATTAGGGTCATTGCTACCAACCTGTTTACGTTGCAAGATTGTGGAATCGGGTATGCATTACTTTTTAAGTTGCACTGTGTAGTTCTATTCGTTCATTTTAAAAGTAATTAATTTAAATAGTTTTCAACAAAATGTTGGTTTTAGATTTTGTGAAATGTCCCAAGTGCTGTGTTGAATTGGAGTTTGGCAAAGCATATCGTTTAACTTGCATGCATGTGATTTGCAGTTTTATCTCAATTATGCAGACCTTAAACTAGAAGCGACACCTCCAGTGTCCCACATGCCGCAGATATGAATTTCACAAACTATATTAAGCGATAATTGTGCAGTAGGTATTTTCCAAAAATTAACGTAGATCTCCAATGAATGTGTATTATTACCACAATATTTGTTTTCATTTCATTAATATTATAAGAGAGTGAGAATATTGAAAATAATTCTTTAAAAATTTTGTCAGGTAGTGTGATCCATAGACTCAAATAGCTACAACAAGTTTGAGAAAGAATTGTTTAATTCAAATAGGGAAAAGAGATTTGTTGAATACCTTAATAAAAAAACAAAAGTTTATTTGAATATTTGAATAATAATTAATTACCCACAATAATCACAAGAGGTTTAGTCTCTAAATAATTGTTTTAATGCACATGAGTGACTAAGACTAAAACATTTCATTGACTTTGAAAAAGTAAAAAATTGGAAACAACTTTACCTAAATGCCATTAAATATACAATTATGTATTATTATTATTATTATTATTAAAATTATTTTGTTTAATATTTTTGATGTATTATATTTTAGATTTGCTGCCTAACTACATTGTGTTCCTTTATATGCAGGTTTGCTAAGTAAATTATTTCAAGTGCCGTATCATTTAAATCGTTTTGGTTTTAGATCACTATTGGATGAACGAACTCATATGCGATTCAGTCATCTGTTGCCATTTTGTTTTGTCGTATGCTGGTTTTTGTCGTTAAAATAGTTTTCGTTATTATTAATAGGTACTTATGGTTAGTAGATTTTAGTTTGTAAACATAATAGGTACAAGAAAAATTTTGTTGCTTCTAATTACTTTGTGCTCCTTTATATGCAGGTTTGTTAAGTAAATTATTTTAAGTACCATATTATTTAAATTGTTTGTTTTAGATCTGTTGGATGATCGAACTTACATACAGTTACAGCCAACTGCTACTGTTTGCTTTTTTTGTGTGCTGGTTTGACAGGTATTGCAGGTTTTCAAGTAGAGTTTTAATTTTAATAGTAATTTTGGTAATATTTTTTATAAGTAGTAAAAAATTTTTACTAAAGACTGAATGAATAATAATTGACAAAACCACTTCATACCATATATTAGCGTTATAAATAGTCCCTTAAAACAAGAATTATTTATCTTATTGAATAATGTTGTTACAGTTAACATTATGTTTGTTATTTTAATGTTTTGTACATTTGTAATAGCAAAAGGTACCATCAGTGGACGGGAAAACAAAAGCGCAATGGAGAAATGGTTGTTGGTATCCAGCAACTGTTATAGCTTCAAAGTAATTATTTTAGCATTTTATGATAATGTATAACTTATATTTGCATATTTGACTAGAATTAAAAATTTTGTATTTCAATCCTATCAATAACATCGATTTCTCTTATTTAGATTGTCGAAAGACCTTCCACATTACTTGAAGAATATAAAAATATTTTCCAGGTGTTGGTAAAGGCAGATATTGTAATTATAATATTTAAAGCGTAATATTGATGGTTTTAGTGTTTCGGGCTTATTTAAAAACGATACATTAAATTTTTCTGATTCTATTGAATTGGATTTTTGCCCGTCTTCAACTATTACTGAAGAAACTAGTAATGATATAACTAACAATCATAATGGTTCGCAGTCACCGTCAAGTGGTTTTACTAAATCATTCATTTGAGGAACTCAATCAAGATGTGTAGTTTCCAGATAAATTTGTCTGATGCAGATATGATAAATTATGAATCTTGTGAACATAACAATGAAGTCTGCTTAGAAGTAGACAGTTGTGATCATTTTGTTTCGGATACAAACATTTATGAGTATGCAAACCATCTTGTTCAGTTCAAAAGAAACAAATAAGTGATCACAGCAATCATAGCAATTTTATATCTGTAATTGATGTAAATTTTCAGTCAATCTTAGAATATGTAAAAAACGTCCGATCTGACCACAGTTATTTCATATCAACTGATAATTATTCTCGGTTTACGCAAGAACAAGAGCTAGTAAACATATAAAATGATCATTGTTATTTTATATCTTCAACCGATGCGATTCAAACAGGTAACTTTGAATTTTTTTATGTATATGACTTAATGCAATGCCATATTCTAGATACATTTGAATTGTCAAATATTAATGACGAACTACATTTTGTTTCAAGAATCCAATGAATGTTACATGTGATAAACTGTAGCTCAACAGAAATACATTTAGCTCTAGAAAGAATGAGGTTGAATTTTTCAAATGATCACAATGTCATCAAACCACCTGTCATGATAAATATAGAGTTTGATGATAGTGACATGAACCTTAATAACCAATGCTCTTAAAAGTTATCATTGCAATATAGAACTAACATTTAAGAATTAATAACCACTAAAATTGTAATGTTTGGAGTATTTATTCAGTGATTGATAATAAACTTATAGATGTTTATATTACATAACATTTTGCCTAGTTTATTTTGATTATTATTTGTAACCTTGTAAACATTTACATCATAAATTGGCATTTTGGTTTTAACTATTTCAAGAGACATAACAATTAGTTTGTTGTAATGGGGTACATTCAATGCCAACCCTTAATTGCTAGTTGTTAGTTCTTAGTTCCTAAATAAACTATTCCGTTAGGTATATTTCGTGGTGCTGATAAATCTCAAATGTTTAAATTAAATATGTCCTCTGTTATGATGTTATTGTAGCTAATAAAATATTTAATCATATTCAATAGCACTACAATGTATGGTGGTAATATAAATTCAACAGTTATGCAAGAAGGCTTTAATGAAGAATGTATGAGACCAGATTCAAAACAGCCTACTATTGAACATTTTAACAGAAAGGAGATTATCTTGCCATCACTCAACAATAATGAAATTCAAGCTTGTGATAGTCTTCAAATTTACACTGCAAGAGGAAGGGCTTCTAGGTCATATTTTTGCATTTACTGTAAGAAATTTTATAAGAGGTTTGCTCAACACTTACGACTATCACAATAAAAAAGACTGCTGCAACAATTCTTATTAACCACCAGGTACGATTAAGATAAATGGTCAAGTCAAATTATTTCAATTCAGTTTAGACTAATATTCCAATAGTTTTAATTTTCATTCACTCCAACATAGGATTCAACAGCAGAGCCAAAGTACGATCCAATTGTATTTAACCTTCCACTACTGGCACATGGACTGGTAGTCCGACCGTTTCTATTTTATGTATTTACCTGAGATCCCCACTCTTGACCGGGCCGACGCTTCTAGTATTCGTCATAAATAGTGTGATCGAGGGCAGTGCGGTTTGGTTACTTTTGTGTTACTGCTTTGGAAATTACACGTAAATACGGAGTGAGAGTCCCTGCCAGTAGTCTATTTTAATATTACTAATTTTAGTTTTCTGCCTATTTTTAAAGGTAAGGTTAAAAATATAAAACTTTCAAGCATAGTATTTTATTTGACTTTATTTTCAGATGGCATTGTATGAAAAGAACAGAAGGACTTCATAAACTCATGTTAGAATCTCTGAATTATATTTCTGATAGTGATTCTGAACTTGAGAGCGATTTGGAAGAACTTCCTCTTTACAAACACCATTGTTTTTAGGAAAGATAATATAACTACATGGGCAAAACAATTCCATCCACATCAAAAACCAGAAAAGAAAATATTATCAAGCGTTTACCTGGACCAAAAGGAGCTATGACAAAACTAAAAGGTATTTTTGAGATATGGAATTATTTTTCAATACTGAAATGCTTGCAAAATAGTAGAATATACCAACCAACATATTCTAAAAGACAAAGAAAATTACACCGTGAGAGAAACACAAAAGAAACTGATATTGCAGAAATACAGGCTCTAATTAGCTTGCTCAATTTGGCTGGAGTTCTCAAGTCTAGCGTCTCAGTTTCGATGAGTTGTGGAACAATAGGGTCGAACAATTTAGACTTACAATGTCCAAGTTCCGCTTTCAGTTCTTTACAACACTTGGGTTTGACAACATGACCACCCGTGAAGAGAGACAACCTAATCGGCTGGCTCCAATTAGGGACTTATTTTGTTACAAACTGTCATTCAGCTTATACACCTTTTCAAAACGTAACAATTGACGAAAAATTAGAAGCCTTCAGAGGGCGGTGCTTATTTCGGCAGTACATTCCCAAAGCCGAATAAATATGGCCTGAAAGTATTCGCAATGGTAGATTCCAAATTATACTACACCTGTACCTTGAGGTGTGTTGGACACCAGCCAGATGGCCCCTATTCAGTTGATAATTCTGCCTTAGCTGTTGTTAAACGACTCGTTGAACCTATTCGACACTCGAGAAGAAATGTGACCTGCGACAATTGGTTCAGTAGTGTGCCACTAGTACGCAGTTTATTGTCCGACTTTCCTGGGAACTATGAGAAAAAAAAAAGAGAACTCCCTAGAATTTTCCAAGCCAACAGGAAGACCAATAGGCTCAAGTATGTTTGGTTTCACTAAAGACATGACAATAGTCTCTTATATGCCGAAGAGAAATAAAATGTGTTGGTTATATCAACCAATGATGATCTGATTGATGCAGAAACGAATAAGCCAGAAATGATTATCGATTATAATGGCAGTAAAGGTGGTGTCGACACGTTAGATAAAATTGTGCAGCCCGACGGAAATACTCGAAATGGGTTCATCTTCTATTCATTGCTCAATATAGCTGGGGTTTTTGGTGATATATCATTTACAGAATGTAGATAAAAATTTGATGCGTCGAAAGTTTTTTTACTGTCATGAGAATTGACAGAAACCATCTTCGTGTCAGGGCAAAGTCAAATATTCCAAAACCATATCTTTGAGAATAAAAGAGATATTGGGTATTAGAAATCAAGAACCTGAGCCGCAACCAATGAATACTAGAGGACGATGCCATTACGGACAGTAAGAAAAACCGACCAACTCGTTTTTTTTGCCGACTGTGTAATAAATTTATGTGTTTAGAACATATAACTTGTGTTTGCTCAGAATGTTTCAATAATTAGGTAATAATTTGTATTTTTTATTATTTTCAGAATATTAAAAACTTATTGTAAAATTTATGCATAGTGCATTATCCTAGATTAGGTCGTTTTTGTTTTTAGTTTAATAAATAAAAATTTATTATAAATTTTTGTGTATTTTTCATAATATTAAGAGAAAATCCAAAGTAAATGAGCTATTTCAGCATGCGGACTCACAGTCCGACGCCAGTAATGGTTCATGAAATTTGCGCGCCAGTAATGGAAGGTTAAGAGCAATAGTGATTTTATTATGAACACAAATACAAATATAATTAGCGTGCACAGGTACAGTTATTTTGCGCTGACGTAATAAATTCAATTACTTATAGGTTTTGTTACGTAAAGACCATTTTAAACATATTATTTTTTTTTTTTAATGTATGCTAGTTATATAGTGTGGCAACAAAATTATTGCTTTCCTGTGTAAAACAAGAACATTACAATATTTCTGTAGAATAATACACAACAATATTTTAAATTTATATATTGTATAAGTACAATTACAAGTACTTCAAGTAATAGAAATATAATTAATGTTTCCTTACAACTTATACACAATAAGCTCTAAAAAAGATTAAAAAATATTTAATTATAAAACAAGTACCAACATGACTGTAATTGTATTTGATAAGTACTTTTTTACAAGTGCACGCCCAGTTCTGTTCAACAGTAGTGACCGATCTTTAATATGTGATACTTTACACTATACTAAGAGCGCTACATCTTTTGATTGTTTTCAACTCTACCTTATTAAGAAATGTCTTGCCTCTGTCTGGTTATTCATAACCTCTTTTTGTTTGTATGAACGGAATTTTCCTTTTTGCATATGTTTAAATACAATTTAAATTAATTATGTGACAGCATTCATTCAATGTACATTAACTAATTATATTAACTAATGAAAATTAGCAATAAATATAAACTTAGTCAATCAAAGAAATGTTACTAATATCAACAATTTCATTCTATTGTTTTCATTTCTCCTGGAGCTGATTAGATTTCGTGAGAAATCCAAGAGTAAGAGAGATTGTTAGGCGCAGTTTTTGGTTTTATCAAATATTTTTGAAATTGCTGAATTTTTCAAAGATCTAAAATATCTGTGTATATAGGTTTTAAAATTGTAAATTAATTGTGTAATATGTAATTTTTGACGCGATGTGTAATTTGACTGCAAATTTAATTATTTGATCAGATTTTTCAATATCTGAACAACCAATTTTATAGGAAAATCTTATCTTTAAAAGGTAATTCAATTTTACATTTTTCTTTGTTAAATTTCTTGATACTAAAAAAAATTCTTAAATTGTATTGACGATGTTGTCAGCATTGGAATTGTTTTTTCAAGTTGGCATTCAAGTCCTTATTAACATCTATCCGATATTTGTTGTTTTTACGATGTTGCCTATTTTCATTATGAACATATTGTAAAAGAGATTACATAATTATCCTAAAGAAATATATTATTCATTTCTAATTTTCACTTTGTAGGTTGGAAGGTCATGTGTTGTTCTATACCAGATATTAGAAATTTCATATGTGTTCACCAAAAAATCTTATAATGCAGTCTGATGTTTATAAAATTAGTGGTGATTTCACAATGGTTGCAAAAGAGGATGTTGATAGCGCATTGTTAATTGTTCATCTTATGAATGGGTCATTTTGATTTTGTTTTGTTATAAATATTTTGATTCAGGTTGTCAAGAGCGTTTGAAAATAATTGAAATTATTCGTCGGAGAGGAGATTTTGAGTATAATACTAACCCAACTGTGAACACAGGTCTACTGCTGGTTGCAAGACGTCCAAGTGAAGGATTTCAAGATATCTATCAAAATTATTTACCTTGTCCTTCATGCAATGCATATTTCCACAACCATGGATTACGTGCACACATCAAAAGATGTGAACCCAATATTAAAAACAAAGGGAGGAATGTTATGATTCTAGGTCGTACTCTTGCTGGTCAAATTCATGCAAGAAGCTGCGACACTTTGAAGCGGCGCATATTTCCTGTATTAAGAGAAGATGAATGTGTTAAAATAATTCGTTACGACCTCTTGGTAATATTATTAGCAAATCAATGGTGTGACCTATACAGGGCTCAACATTGTGATGATATGATTAGATTACGGCTTCGATTAATAGGACGGTTTGTAATTTGTGCTAAACAAATATATAATTCCATAAGTGACTTTGCATCACTATTGACTCCTGGGAAATATGACATTGTAATTGAAACTATACATAAAGTTGTCGGTTGGGACTCTAGTACATCTAAATTTGCAGTATCATCTACAGCAACACACATTACCACTTTGTGTAAACAAGCTATTGATGTGTGGAAGGTGGAATGTTTGAAACGGAGTAACGAAGGTGGAATTAGAGATTGTAATCATTTTCTCACCTTATTTAAGCATTCTAGTTCTGCATCGGTAAATCGAACTGCAATGGGAAATAGACTACAGCAACAAAGACATAAGAAAGTTCAGATTCCATCTAAACAAGACATTTTTAAGTTAGTTTCTTATTTGAGACGAGGTCGAAGAAACTATATCCATAAAGTTAAGTCTACTTCAAGAAATTATTTATTAAATGATTGAAAAAATTTGGCCCTTTTACTTTAGTGTCAATGATGGTTGTTAATCGTTGTCGGCCAGGTGAACTTGAGAGGATATTAATAAGCGATTATCGAAATCTACAATCTGCAGAAAATATTACTGAAGAAGTGGGTGTTTTAACAAAGCAGGAGGTTCAACTTGCACAACGCTATAAACGGTTTAAGATTAGAGGTAAGCTTAACAGATCTGTACCTGTACTCATTGATTGGAAAATGGAAATGCGCATTAATGCTATCATTTCCTAACGTGAAATTGTTGGTGTACCATCCAAAAATCCTTGCGTTTTTGGCATTCCACCTACAGATAATCGTCATCGTTATTTGAGAGTATGTCCCCTTATCCGTCGATTTGCATATTTGTGTGGTGCAATTAAACCTGATTTGCTAAGAGGAATGCAGCTTTCAAAACAGATTGCCACTGAGTGTGCAATACGTGATTTGACAGATAATACCATAAAAGATGTGGCTAATTTTATGGGGCATGCTAGAAATATACACGACAATATTTACCGTCAACCAGTCCAAAACGTGATATTATAGACATGTCGAAAGTTTTGGAAATGATGGGGGAATGATTCCGATGAGACGGATTCTGAAGATATGGAAGAAATAGATGAAATTAGCCGCAAAGTAAAAAAACTCCATCCAAAAAGGTAGCTTCAAAGGTTTGCTTTCTTAGAAAAGGATAAAAATTTTACAATCGTTAATTGAAAGTTGAAAAGAAATCAAAAAATAATATAGTATAACATATTTCAAAAGACATGAATGTTACGTTAACTGTTGTTTATAATTTATTGTTACAATTTGGTTTAATTTTTATGCTGGTTTTAATAACATGATTGTGACTGTAACTGTTACAACATATTGCTATAGTTTATTAAATGCTTTTAGGAGGGTTTTTAGAAGTTCTTCACTTAATATCTTTCATGTTTTGAATGTGTTGTACTCTTGTAAAATGTTAATAATTATAACACTATTGTTGTTTAGCTTCAAACTCTTCTCGTGAACCAAGAGGTTTAATAATTGATCAGCATCCTATCGTACAAATTAATGTAACAAATTCAAATGATGTAATTAGAAGCAACCAAAGAGAAGTTTGGGAAGTCTTTGTGTAAGCAAGGAAATCAATTATCTATGAATTATGATAATGAGGAAGGAAATTCGGATACTAGCATAGAGAAATTAAAAAAGAGAAGGAAACATGTCAAAGGTTAGTAAAAAATTATAATTATTATTTCTTTCTAGTCTTGCTTTTAGGTTTGAAACGTTTCTGTGGGGCAAAACATCCATGGACGCAAGATGAACAGAATGCTGTAATAACGCACATTCAATATTATATTCTCAATAATAGGCTACCGTCTTTGAGTGAATTGTCCTTTAAGTTTTAAATTTTGCTAAAACATCTTCCTTTCTAAATGCACAGTTTTTTTAAACGAATAGTTTTAAATCAAACTTGGTAATGTTATAGTTGAAAGTTTGTTGTAGGACTTTTATTTTATTTTACAAGCAAAAAAGAAATAGTTGAAAAATTATGTAACTTCCACGTATAATTTGAGCAAAATGTATGAAGATATTATTTGACAGGTAGGTACAAGTATACGTTTTAAAATAGAATAAGTTACAATATAGTGTGAGCATCATACGTAATATGAATGGATTTTGTGGCACCGTTTTTAACTATGCATTTACTAAGTTGTTGCCATAAGCGCAATGTAAAATTCAATAAAGCGCCATTATTTAGTCACGAAACACATCAGGAGGTGTATTTCTACAGATGACAGCACTTGTGAAATCTAAAAGTGGGCGAGCACGGATGGTTTACATGAAATTGTTCGTTCTCCTTGCAGTACTTTTTAATAAACAAAGACAGAAATTTCTGGTATATAGTAACTGATAACGAACATTTTTAGGTATTATTACCGATGACGTCTCATGTTTTTTTTTTGCAGACGTTCTAGGTATAATGTAACGTTATCAATTCCTTGCCATTATTATTTTTATGTAAAACAATAAAACTCAAATGATTTTTAAATTTATTTCAAGAATACAAAGAATACAAAGTTATGTTATTGTTATTTATGTTTTGTGTTGAGATCTAAAGAAAAGTTGTTTAACGTACAAAATTTAAAACATACATTGCTTGTTATAAAAACCATGTCTGAAACCAATTTTTGAAATTTACTGAAATAGACTTATTTATGGTCATAGAATATCAAATTTAAATCAATTTGTTTAGAATGCAATAAATGTTATATTAATTGAGTATTAATGACAATTGTTAATCAATGTTTTGTTATAATTGAACTCAGAAAATAAAATTCCCTTTTAATTTGATTTTAATGGGCATCTACGGAAATTAGTTATTTGTAGAATTTATCTTATGGACCAATATAGAAGGGCTGTCTTAAAATGTTTGTCATTTTGAAGACTATTTTACTTACTGTACCAGTTGCGCTTTTTATTATTATTATTATAATAATACTAGGTTTTTCTTTATATATTGTAGTATAATTTCATTATGGAAATTATTGAATCGAATAAAGGAAAGTCTTTAGCTATCCTAGAGGGACATCGATACCGACAAGTGGGTTGTGTGTAAATGAATGTTTGCATCCGTGAAATCAACATTATACCGTAATAGACGCCAAGCAAAAAGGATTAATATCAGAAGCAAAATCGGCAAATGAACTTATTATTCCTGAAAACATTTTCGTAATGCGAGACGGTTCGTCATTCTTACTTGTTGACGATGGTGTTGAAGACCGATTGTTTTACTAGTATCAAATATAGGAAGGCACATCAGATTTATACCATACATGCCGATGTAGGAAGCAGTAAAAAAAATAACGTTCTTCCTTTGTTTTGCTTTATTGCAAAACAAAACTAGAACAACATATGAGAGGCTTTTTACAATTTAAAAACAGTATTTCCTGAATCAAATAGCTTTTACTAAGACTTTGAAACCGCTGTTATTCTGGTAGTAAAGAATGTGTTTCCGAACGCAACATTGACAGATGTCATTTTCATTATACGCAGCGTCGGGTAAAATACAACAATTAGGACTTGTAAAAGGAATTGTTGTAGTTACAATAAAAACAATGAAGAAGTTAGACTTATCCGCATGTGCGCGGCGTTGGCGTATCTGCCATTAGAGGACGTAGATGCTGGGTGGTTAGGAATTCAAGTAAATTATGTAACATTAATCTTCAAAAGTTTTTGATTATTACGTAGAGCAATGGTTAGATAACGCAGTGGTGGAAATTGTATGTATTTTTGTTTACATTCATTTTTTTGTACAACGAACGGTTTCACATAATAGCAAAACCATAATTTTAAAATAACGGTATCTCGTAAAGGTTAACTTTTCAAAAATCACAAGAATACTTTTCGATCAGAAATTTGATTTTCTATCTAGTAGCAATTTTAAAAAATCAAGAACAGTGGCCAAAATACACTTTTTGGAAATATTTTGAAAAGAACTACTTAGGATTGGACTTCTTGTTTAGTTTCCTTTTACATACTCAGCTTTGCCTGTAAGATATAATCAGGATCTTTTTCCCTTTTCCTTTCACAATTTCTGGAAGAATACAATATTGAGAAATTAACTAGTTTCCCCCATTATATTATTCCATAAATCGTCATCCCGCAAAATTTCTTCAATAAACAATTTGTTTGTCATTTATGTAAGCAACAAAATAGCAAGCATCTCTTCCAGTTATATGCAACTGTCCTTGAACCTAAGATAAGTAAAAAAGATAAGTATTAGTAGCCATCTGTCATCACTCATTGATAGTAGTAGTTATGGTGCCGTTTGAGTTGTATTTTGCCATTTTATTCTCTAAACAAGTATAAAATTTTGTATTCCCTCATCTAAGCTTAGATCCTGTTTAATTTATACAAGCATTCAACTTCCACTAAATGCGTAGAGCCAACTAAACCTATCGAAAAGTAAATACTACTATTTCTATCACAACTCCTTATCACCGTCTAGATGCAGCCAGAAATGGGTGGATAGTATCAATATACAGGCCACTTGGGTCAACCTTTTTTAATTTTTCCTCTAGTAAAGAAATTGCAATTCATTTTTCCATATTCTGTGGCAGGCGTAGAAAATGATGTTCTTTGTAGTATAGACTTTCAAGTGAATGACGTCTAATTACAGAACCAAAGTTTGATGCCGTAAGACGATCACTCCTAAAAGATATATACAAGGGATTGTCAAACTGCCCAATTGTCTTTTCTATTCTATTTCTTTCCTGTAGCGTGATCTACATAAAATGACACCCGCATAGTTACAAACGGAAAGTATAAATCATAGGTTCAGTTTTAGAGCTCTTTCGCACTCTTCTGCAACTTGGTCTTCAAATGGAGGTTGCTGAGGGGGACCAAGTCTAAACACACTGAGCTTTAGGTTGCGTTTGGTTCTACAGACACCAGTTCTGGTGTAGCAGACGGCTTCCTTGAAATATTAAATATTAAAATTGTAACTTAATTTTCATAAAAATAATTGTAATTTTGAATAAAAACGATCAATTGTTAACATTTAGTTACATTGTGTTCTGTAAAATTGAAATCTGTTTTAGCACTAGAGCTAAAATAAAATTTCATTTTAACACTTGTGAAAACGAACAACTTTTGGTAGTTAAAGTGTATGTCAAAACATGACAAGAAAATTATATATATATATATATATATATATATATATATATATATATATATATATATATATATATATATATATATATATTCTCAATCGAGTTTCATCTTTAATTAATATAAGTCATGTAATATCTAGATATTCCACTTGATAGTGTATTGTAAGTTTTAATGTCAATTTTTGTGTATACTATGTGATATAAATAGTTGAGTTTTCAATTTTTCTATAAACGAAGTAAATGGAATGTACATGAAAAGGATGCTCTCTTAATGCATTTTCATAATCATATTCTAAATAGAACATTGCCATCGAATAATGAGTGTCAGATTTTCTTCAGTCATATACAACGTTACGCAGTAAGACAGTTTAGTATTAAACTGCGTTGAAAATGAGCACAAGCAAAAACAGAATGTATACGGTATTATTCTTTGAATAATCCACATTTTAATTGTTTAATTTTTAGATTTAATGGTGTAGAAGAATCCTAAATGTCGTCATACTAGAAATGTTGTACTATGTTTAATTTGATCTTTAAAATTGTTTAGCTTGGTTTTTTATTTATAATAAGTATTTAATGGTAATTGAAATGAATTTTTTATGTAGTATTATTTAGTAATTGATTTATATCTAAACTTAGGTAATTTTTTTTCTTGAATTTAAGAGAAAAGACCAAAAATTTTAAGTTTGACCCACTTCATATTATTTAAATTACATTTAAGTACTGTTTTATTATACTCTACAGAGTGGCTAAGAAATTACTTTACACTGTACTTATGTAATATTGAAGTGTATAATAACTATTATTAAATTATCTTGAACATCAATGTAAAGGAACTTTGGCCATCAAATTATATCAAATGGATATTTTGGGAAAACATATCGTTTTGTACAGACTTCAGTTTTTAATCCTAATAACGTTTTTATGTCGAAAGAAGTCACTAATGATGTATAGGGTTATTTTATGATCTTTGCAAACGGGATTACAATCTTTTTTTCCCAGTCTTACATGTTTGCTACACTTGTTAAGTGTGTATATAAGCTTTATAATGTTACATAACATATTTGCACTTCATGATTACAGAAGTTTAATAAATGTAAAATTTCTTTATAGTGCTTTGTTGCAGTATTCATGAATCACTTTGGTACAATTTTGGGTTTAATATACATTCAGATATGTATATTTGATCCATGTTGTAAGTAAGTTGCAAATAAATCTAGAACAAGTCAAAACGAATTTTGTGTTTTAATTGTCGCATCTAACATTTTGCAACTGAAATATTAGATGTCCTAGATTTAATTGCAACTGAATTGAATTGTGCTGGCTTTTACTTGATGGAAATTCATATTAACACTTACATGAAACAAATAGTTTCTAAGTTCGGCAAACTCATTTATTGAATTACAATACTTTTGACACACAGTGTCTACTTCAGATTCAATCTTAAACTTACTTACAATGTTACAAAATGTGGAAATTAGAAACTATTTGTTTCATTTAATTGTTAATTGCAACCACTTGTATCTTACAAAATTTTAATTAGTAACCTTTAAGCTGAAATCTGCAAACTGAAATATCTAATTTCATTTATACCATGAGCTTGAGAAGGCAGGTACACAACTATTTACTGTATTAAAAGTAATA